>JANSTX010043106.1:0-12517 GCA_027564355.1 Penthetria funebris | reverse complement strand
CCAAATATCTTGTCTCGAATCCAACAATATTATTCATGTCCTGAGTCTGAGTCTGAGAACATTATTATCGAAACTGAGGTATTACGTACCACATTCATCAAAAATTATCTACAAATGTATTGCTTATTAATTACCTCTCTTCCATAACTTCAAATTTGGTTAGTTATGTTGACAACAGTACCGTGAATGATTATTTCCATTTCGATAAAAGACAATCAGGGGACACTAATCTAAATGTAATATCTGACTGTGACCGAATCAATATAGTGAAATTTAATATTAAAAGAAGATACAACTATACCAGCGGTTACATAAATTAGATACTCTGATCCTAACACAAATTTCTCTGAAAATTTTCTGCACAACTATCTGGTATTTGATTCATTCGGAACAACTTTAAAATGCTGAGGTATAATCATATTTTGAATCTGGCAAAAAAATGTTGCACAAATAGTGGATTTTCTACGTGGTTGTAAGAAATTCGGAACATATTACCAAAATTATTCATTGCATATAAGTTCTCTAATGAAGTACTATTGTGCATATGAATTTGGGCACAACATCAACAACTTTTAGCTTCTTCGACAAGATTCATATGTTACCTAATCGACTTACAGATTATGATCTGATCGATTGTCATATATATTCTATTCAGCATAGGTACAATGTGTTGGTGCTCACACAACGACCTAGTTGATTTGAATTCAATTGTTTAAAATTTTAAGTTAGAAATTAACATTCGATGTAGCAGAGGTAATATCTCTATGAGGGACAAAAAAATATCGGCAGTGTTCTCACGTTTTTGTAGAAGGATTTATCATTGGTCTCAAAATACCTTTCAGTTTCGGCAATCACTTTTTCATTGAAGCCAAATCTGTTTTCCTGGAGGATTCTTTTTAGGTCTGCAAACCGGTAGTAGTCGCTGAGAGTCAGATCCGGAGAAAACGGTGAATGGTGAAGCAAATCAAAGTGCAATTCGTTACGATCGACTTGTGACACGGTGCATTGTCTTGGTGAAAGAGTACTTTTTACTTTTTTATTTCGGGGTTTTCACAATTTCTTCCTTCAAACGCATTTATTACACCATATAATATTCATGGCTCTTCCTTTCTCAAGGTAATCGACAAATAAAATATCGTGCGCATACCCAAAATACAGAGGCCAAAAGCTTACCTTGGCGGGTTTTCATCCTGTGCTGTTCATTAAGCTGACTGTCGATTTGACTCTGGAGTGTAGTGATGGATCCATGTTTCATTCATTGTGACATATCGCATGAAAAAAATTATTATTTATTGCGCTGAAACAGATCCAAAAAGTACTCTTAATCGTCGACGCGTTTTTGCTTTTGATCGATTGTGAGGATACGCGGTACCCATTTCGAACAGAGCTTTCTCATGAACACATTTTCATGGAAAATGGTAAATACAATGCCTTCTGATATCTTTAATGTGTCAGATACCTATATCTCACGCAACTTCAATGTACGATCGGTTAAAACCATTTTGTGAACATTTTTTATGTTTTCTAGAATAACTGCCGAATTTAGGCGACCAGAGCGTGCATTATCATCGATGTTTATTCGGTCGCGTTTAAAATCAACAAACGACTTCTCTACCATTTGTCTCGATGGAGCAGAGTTTGAATAACATTTATCAAGCCATTGCTTTGCTTGAGCGGTATTTTTTCCCATTAAAAACCAATGCTTTATCATGAACTTCAGATTTGTCCATTACAAAAGTGGCATCACTAAAACCACTGTAAGTTATGAACTGAACGTTAGATTGTCATACAATTTTGAAACGTATCGTTTGAAGCTTATATAAACATATATATCTGTCATTCTATAAACTTATTGAGTGATGGATTATATATATATACATATATACCAATATATATTTGTGGACCTGGCAAATTCAAATTTCATTTTATTTATCACATATTAAGGACAGTATTTGGAACTGTTAAATGGTACCCCTCGAGCTTTGTACTCAAATTTGAAACTTTAAACTAATCGTTTTTGCGAAGTTCTAACAATACTTAACCCCGATGCACTCGGAGCTATCATAACAAGGACACACAGTTTTCTGACATGATAATATGAGATGAAAAAAGAAACCCATGCATATGCCTGTTGCAGATTGGTGATTTTGGTCATTTCTTTTAACAAAATAATTTCATAAAATATAAATTAATTAAAAAATATGCATAAAAAATATGCTTTTACATCTTGTAAAAGCACATTTGCATTTTTTTTTATAAATTGTCATGTACAATACTCGTAAATGCAAATTTGTTCGTATATTCATTTGCTTGTGCTATAGTAAAACTATAATGAAATTAATTTAATTCGGGTTTGTTTTTGTATTTATACAATTTAATATTAATTAAATTTCACCGGATATAATATATTTGCAGTCTTACATTATTTTTTCCGTATTTAATTTATCATTATTAAAAAATGGTCATTATCATCATCATCATCATCATCATCATCATCATCCTCATTATCATCAACATCACCGCATCACCGCATCATCTCATCAAGATTTGTAAAAGAAGAGCAATTTGCCTACAGAATGTACAAGTCAATTAAGTAATGAAGATCTTCTAATAATAATCTTTTTTAATAACGCAAAATACCATTGAGAAAAATGGAAGAAATGTTATTGAAGTGATCTACTTAAATATTTCTAATGATTGTGTTACATTTTTACTATATAATTGGGCAACAATTTAAAAAATAGATACAAATTCGTTCGTAAAGTGTAGTTTCTAATTTTTTGTTGTTAACTACATATATACAAACTGTATTTATAATTATAAAGTATTTATTTCTTCATTTGTGCAATAAAATGTATAGCAATAAAAAATGCAAATCATTAAATTATATCGAGAAATGTTTATTTGTCGAGGAAACATAGTGTACCAACTATAAATATGACGATTTTCGCAAATATTGTCAAAGTACCTGGTTATCGTATTTGGAATCCAATTGATTCTATATTTGGTGGTACAATTAAATTCCGATACACTTTAATATCTCGTACGTCTAAAGCTGTACAACCTCTTTGACGAAAATGTGTTCACCAACGTATATGTATCCCCAAAATTTAAAGCAAATGTTCGCCATCCTCCACATCCTTCCATTTGAACAGCAAATGAAAGATATTTTATTTTATCTCAATAAACATTGAAAAATATTGTCATTCTCGATAGATGACTATACGGGATTTTGTGATATTATCAGTTGTTGCAAAACTTTTCGAATCCATTGTTCGCAGTCACTTGACTTCGAAATTGGTGTACACTCATCTATATTATCCTGGATTCAGTCTTATCTAACTAAACATGAGCAATGCGTAAAAATGGGAACGGTTAATTCGAGAATATTTTTTGTGAGTTCCGGTGTACCACAATTTATTAATGAGTTTGTCGATGATTTTTGTAAGTGATTTTTGTAATGTATGCTGATGATATTAAATTGTTTTGTGCTATTAATAACATGACTGATGCGACTCAATTTCAGGAAGACATTAGCCAACTTGGCTTATGGTGTAAACAGCATCATCTGTCATTAAACATATCAAAATGTGTTATAACAACATTTCTTAGAAAAGTTAACCCTATAGTTTCCAATTATCATATAAATGATTCTCTGTTATCTCATAAGTTTTGTGTTCGCGATCTGGGATTGATATTAGATCTAAGATCTAAGATAACATTCATTACTCATGTTGATTTCATCAATTCTAAGTCATATGCAACGTTGAGTTTTGCCAAACGAATTTGTTTTGAGATGAATAATCCATATGCCCTAAAAACGGTATATTGTTCTTTTAATCGCTCAATGTGAGAATATTGTAGTGTCATTTAGTATTCATCCTACCGCGTTCACAATAATAAAATAGAATCTAAGAAAGTAAACTAATTGATACTGAAACATTGGAATTAACATCTTTTGCATATTTTTCTTATTTGATTTATTAACTGGGAGAATTGATTGCAGTGAACTGCTCTCAATGATTAATTTTAATGTTCCGTGTGGAACATTAAAATGAATCATTGAGAGTAAGAAGACTTAGACGAATGAGTTTTCATCACCTATAAGTCGAAAGGCTCGCCTCTAAATTCTGTCGAGAAAATCAAGGGTGGTCGCCAGAGCAGCAGCCTATATGCGAGAGTCGTCCTCCATTAGAGGCCTTATATAAACTTTAAATATAATGGCAATATGTTCGGGATTAAAATATTTCTTACAACGACGCAGAAAACCAAGCATTGTGGCTGCGTTTTTGGCCACACACAAGATGTGATCATTCCATAGTAGTTTTGAATTGATATGCGTTCCTAGAGAGTTCAGACCCGAAGAATTGCGCAGCAAATAACCGTCGAATTGTATAGTTGGATTCGGAGTATTTGATTTATGCGACAAAAGACACAACTGCGTCTAATTTGCATTGAATATTACAAGATTTCTCTGTCAGAAATTAAAATCACCATTGAGAAAATTGTTCATATCAGCGCGAAGAATTGACCATAACCCCGGATTGGGTCGTTAATGAAAATTAACAAAAGAAACGTAAAATTGGTTTAGCCAATTATTGTAGGCCCTGAAAATTGATTAACCGATCATAACATTATATATAAATATTCATTAAAGGCAATTACCAAATAGTTGATATCTCGGACAGACGGACAGACGGATAGACGGACAGACCGACAGACGGGCAGACGAACAGACGAACAAACGGACGGCCGGATGGACATGTGTAAAATATTTTATTTTAAATTCTAAACACAACGGTGTTTTAGCAGTGTCTATCAGTCTGACATTATCCATTTTTCATACCATTCAAGCAGATATTATCTATTCAGCTGGGTCTTATCCTCAAATTTACATATACCCATCTTCTGGATGTTATGGCCAACCGTTAATTTCAGTTTTTCATGACCTTCGCAGGTATGCGTCTTTTTCATGCATAGTACCACTTAATTGTGGATTTTCGGTTTAACATGGATCTCATCAAGGAAAAGCTCGTATAAAACGGTGTTTGCTATTATAGCATGCATTTCGTATAAGTTAATTATATTTCTAAAATAGCGATTTACCATTTGTATGGTTTTTTGTTATTGTTGTTCGGTTTTAAGTTGATTTGTGATTTTATATTTTGTTGTTTGTTCTACTTTTTAGTGTTATGTTCATTTTTATGAACCTTTCAATATTTATGCTTTATGTTCGCCTATCTTTCTTACGCAATGTTTTCTCTATCTTCAATAATTTAATCTTTATCAAACCGAAGGATACATTAATTTCTTCATTTAGCTTTCATTTTCATCTCATTCTATTCACACAATCAGATAGATGTAGATGTTGGTCCCTCTTTTGGTTATTTATCATTATATTTTATTAATATTATTTGTAAGATTTTTAGAAAGTGAGTTACCTATCGTTCGTTAACCGTCCCTAATCTCGAGAAGGCATATTTAAAAGTTGCAAATATTAGAAAAACCAAATTAACATAGTAATTCCACCCTGTGCACCCTTGAGGCGAAAATGTTAAGATCATGATAAATGTTAGAATGATTCATAACATACTCATTTTTTGTCCAATTATCAGCTCTTCAGTCAGTTAACATAATGTACGCAAAAGAAATAGTTGTATTTAATTTAAAATAATTGTGTATGATTCGTAAAACCTTGTAATTTTCTATTGTTTCCTGAGGTGTGTTTGTTGCAAATCTATATAAATACAATTTTTAAAAAATTCAATTAATTTACAGAGACAATATAATATCAATCGCTTCGCAGTCAATTAAAATACTATAATAGGAATAAGATTTGTAATGTTTGTTTTTTTGTTTTGATGTTTTACGGTATATACTCGTGGTATACTCAAGGTCGTATTAAAAGAAAAACAAAAAAATAATAAATATTTGTAAACATTTTTTGATCATAAAATCAATCACAAAATTGAATTCATAACCAAATTCTTGCAATATGTCTCGGTGGTGGGTACCAGTAAGGTAGTTTGATACTGACATCAATTTAAACATAGCTAAAACTGAAACAAAAGGATATTCGGTGCAGTGCATGCCCTACTTCCGATTGTAAAAAATTCTAGCCGGCTTGCAAAAAGAATTAAAATTTTGTGTTATAGCAACTAATTAGGTCATTGTTGTCATAAGCTGTTGTCTCTTTGTCATCGACATCTTCTTATTAAATGGAGAACATCTCTGAATACTCAAAAGTTTTTCGCTTGATCACTGGATGCAGAGCGAGGGCGAATATTGACACATCAGAGTAATTATCGTCTATATAGAGCTGCACGTATTGAAAGAATCGACAGAATATTAGTAAAATAGGCACTAAAATTACACGAAAAAATCAGAGACTATGCTAATCCGACCCTCAGATTGTGTGGTAGATTTGCCGGATCAATAAATCACAGATTTAAACACCCAATGAATATGTACCATCTGGTCATAAATAATCGTTTATTGAATAACAACGGCATACAAAACCTCTATCAGCGATCTAACAATAATACCAGTTTGATCTATAACACAACAAAATCACGACTGCACCTATGAAAAACTATAACTCACACACTTCTCCCTTTTCCTTTCTTATACCCATCACTTCCAAATTAGTATATACCCTAACCCAAAATATCGATCAAGACGGATATTCTACTCGATCCTATCTACGGCACGCACTTTGCATATTGAAACCACTTCGAGGTAGCGATAACTTACTGACGCCGCAATCGACATATCAAAGTCAGCATTATACGCTTCTCTCCTACATCTAACTCAACCCTATCCCGCATTCGTAATATTCAGCTCAGCACCCACTCATCATATACCAAATCACTGTTTACAACTACATATTGTCAAAACTTCATTAATTTAACATAAATACTATAAACATTTAGAGGTTGAGGTATTGTATTCTAAATAATAAACGTCGTACTCAGAACGCAATATTTTGTAATAATTATATAATAGAGGATTTTTTTGAAATTGAATAAATTACCTATACAATTTGTTTACAGCATGTCTCTATCTTCAACCGTTTACGAGACATTAGGATTTTTGTTGCTCCTGAAAAATGTTACATTTCATGAGTTTGTGGATTTGTATCAGGACATCATTTCCATCAGAAGATATACTTTATTTAAATTGTAAATATCTCGGAAACGGTAATATATTAATTTCAGTTAAGAAAAATCTCATTTGTTTGGTTAACATTTGATGTTTCATGTGCAGTATTGTAGTGTAATACCACATAATTATGTGGTATAAAGGTCCGGATGATATTGATCCTACTAGGAAGTACAGTATGGGTAATAACAATTGTCGAAATAAGTTTAGTTTTTTTTTTTATTTTCAATATTCAAAGAAGTCTTTTGAGACTTATGTAACATCTAAAAGTGAATCTTTTCCGAATTAAAGCTTGATGTTTGTTTCAATTTAAAATAAACATTTATTAGCATTCCAGAAACTACGAGCATTTATGGCAGGCTCGTATTTATATTAAACGAGTTAAATATAGAGTAAATTTAAAGAAAACATAAACAAAATTAAAAGAAATGATTGTTTGATATAAATTCATTACGAAAGCTAGTTGAGTCAGATACTTTTACCTTTACCGCAGTTAAATACATAAATAAATAACAAAATATGCTTGTAAGTTAAATTTAAATAAATGTGTGATAAAAACTTGTACAATAATAACAACATAAACATGGTATTTACATATATATTCTTGGTTTTATTTAAAAAAATAAATAAAAAAAGAAACATTATTTTAACATAAACATGCAATTCCTATTAACATGTTGTTTATATGAGTAGAGATGAATGCACGTAGCAAATAGGAATTGCCATATAGATTTCTTAGTTAATATACAACTAATTCTGGTGTCTACTTTGAGATGGTACTTCGGTTTCTGGTACATTTTATAGTAAAACATATCTGAAAATGCAGAACCCAACGAGAAGTTGTAACTATAGAAATGTGAGAAAATAATGTTATAATTTTTATATAATAAAAGATTTCTTTTTATTCAAATTATTTACAATCTGATAACATTTTACAATACAACAGGTACTCACATTGAAAGTGAATATTTAAAATCAAGATGGTTTCTGTTTACATATGCGATTCTTATTTCAAGATCTTAAAATAATATATTTTATTTACAATTTTTTCTTCGACTGTATACACCCGTCATTTAACACTGTTTTCTAAAAGAACATATTTTGTTGGAGAGGAGGATACCCCAATTGCTCAAAGCAGATTCAACGATACAGCGATAGCATAATTTTTGTTTATTATCTCTAACTCTTGCCGGAAGGCTGTCCCTTCATTTTAATTCACATTGCGGTTACTACCTTGACTCGGTGTACTGTGAATCGGACCGCACTGCTATCATTCTGGATATTCGGGGCAAAATCACATATGCGTCACTGTCACAATAAAAATCCACAAACTATGGTCGCATTAATTGACATCAATTGCAACAATTTCGAGAGACAATATCATCACGCAAACATAAGGCTTGCACGGGATGCCAATGTAATTAAATCACAAATAAATTTTCTTAATATTATTATCAGATATCAAATAAGATACTATTTAAAAAAAAAATACTGGCAGTCTAATTTAAGTAACATTCGACTTGATCATATAATGTGTACAAAAACATCAAAAGGGTACTTGGTACTGGTAATAGGGACAATGGGAACATTTGAAAACGCAATAATCAATCATTTAACACTAGTCCCGATATTATTACATAGACTATCACTACTCAATGACATTCCTAACAACGGATAAACTATGGTCTATTATTAAATCTTCTTACAAAACAACTAGGGGTCCTGGTGGCTATCGAATCATCAAGAGATCCTCAAACAAAAATTGACTGGTTGCTATGCGCACTTTTCAGCGTTTAACAACACATAATATACCAAAATCCTGGAAAACCATAGTAGTCATTCCTATTCTTAAAACTGGCAAGAGTCCAAAGGTAGAAAAACTTCTCGTAGATTTGACACACATTCGTAAGAATTTGAATTATAATTGTGTTTTTTTTTGAATTTCTACATTTATAAGGTTTATTAAATTATTGTGTTGACAAAAATACGAAAACAAACACTTCGTTTGAAAAAGAAAAATAAAATGGCATTTATTAAATTAATTAACATTTTATGAAAAAACAATTAAAAAATAAAAAACTGTACCGAATTCAAATTTGAAAATTTTGAAAATATTGAATATTGACGATCGTTTTTTAATGAAATAAAGCGAATTAGCGGTACTCTATTCGATATTTCGCTATATATATATTCCATTCGCTACAAATGCGCATCTAAAATGCGTATATAACATATTTTTTTATTATTTTATAACATTTTTAATGCATGTTCTTCTTCTGGTACGATTTTTCAATTCTGATAGGTACAATTTTTTAAAATTTAGTTAATTATTTTGAAATGAAATGTAATCTTTATTATTATGTAATAAACAATTAATTTGTTACGTTATGATATTTTCTATAAGATTGCTAATAAATTCATATTTTTGTAAACATAACAAAAAAAAAAATCACTTCGTCAACAAAAAAAAAAAATGGACAAATAAATTAAAAAGAAGACAAAAATACCAAATATCCAGGACTGGTGGTAGTAGTTATATTATCTTCATTAACAAAAGAAATATATTCTGTATTGCGTTATTAAAATTAATGAAATTTATGTGAATATTTATTATTTCATAAATAATCATAAACGATTACAAATTTAATGCGAATGCGAATTAAAAAAGCATTATCAATTCTATCAATGAATATACTCTTGGATGAATTTTAGCTAGAAAATGGCAACAAATTATATTAACTCGTCATTCTTACATCTGTATAGTAAATCACAGCAATTGAACAAGGAGTAAGCATTTTTCTTTTTAAATTGCACGTAAATTATTACGACCAATGGAGTGAAAGAATATCATCGACGTTACCCAACCAATCTTTACCTCCACGCGGTGTCACCGGTAACTGGATTACGGTATATGTCAGTAATGACGTATGATGAGGCTAAAAACATTGTGCTAATGTCGTGGTTGTCGACTGCTTGCAAGAAACAACTCAATAATAAACTAGATAGCTATGGTGATTTATGCACCACTCTACTGAAATATTCAAATGTATATCTGGATAATTATGAGTGATCCTATATTTTCCAGTTGGCAATTATAATTATTTAAGTTTACATTTGATGTATCCACTTATAAAAAAAATCTCTGATCATAATCCCATTGATAAAATCGGTGATTGTTTGAATACGTAAAATATAACTAAAGTACATAATACTAAGAATTAGTAAATTGACATAAAATTAAAATTGGCTGATAAGGTTATGATTTAAACCCCGAAAGAAGGACGTAATTTGCAGATAACATACCTACCTAAATAAAGGAACTATATACAGTACTTGTAGTGGTTAATATCCAGTACTGTACACAGCCGAACTGATACGTTGATGCTTATTGTTATTATTGTTATCTGGACTAACGAAAATATCCAGTAAATGTCAATTTCACTGTTATCGGCCCTTTCTAAATTATTCGAAAGATTCTTTACAAATAAATTAACTTAGTTCATCTATAGTAAATATCTCCTTCCCTCCTCACAAACGAGCTTCAAAGGGGGTTATTCCACTTCTCACTCTTATTGGCATGCTAGGTATGGTCTTTAGCGCCAATCTATGATCGTGAATTGACCATTGATGCGAATCTCGACTGCGAGAAGGCATTTAACACCGTATGAACAAAGGGTTTATTCTATAAACTGAAATATGTGCACCGATTTGGCAACCACTTAATAAATATTATTTTCAATTAGTAATAGGGCATTTAGGTTCGTATCGGTGAATATATGTACGATTCGCAAACAATAATAATACTATCATCATCGTTCCAATACTGATGAGCAACGTATGCACAACGTCGAACAAAACCATGAATACATTTAAGAGGGCCTACAAATGCAACACAAGAACTATCAACATCGATCTACATATCTTTCTGTTACTCATAATACTTTAGACGCCTCAATGGATGGTTAGCGAATCTGTGCTGGCTTTTTGAATTCTGTCAATGTCTAACATTGCTTAATTGGTTGACACTTCGGTCGGGGTTCCAATGACGTCGGTACTGTACAACTTAGCTCTATAATTTGTAAATTATCACAAATGAATTTTTTGTATTTAACTATAAATTATTTAATTTTTGAATTGAATTGCATTGAATCTCTAACTCTTGCCTCATTCAATTAATATAATTTTTTTTCGATATATATTGTGAAACATTAACTTGTCAAATATGTGAATAATTTGATATATTTAGAGGGTAGGAGTAACAGGTTGGTGAGATGTGTATTTGCAAAGAAACTTAAGAAATAGTGCATATAGTGGATATATACCTCAACACGAAACCACTGAAAACATGATCAATCACAAGATAAGTCAATTGTGGTTAAATTAAAAATGCATATAATAATTGCAAACTATATCAAATAATTCCTAATGTAGAATTAGAGTAAATTCCAAATGAACTAATTACAGTATTATACCAAATCAAATATTACCAGCAAACGATCAAAATAGTTTAACAATTGAAACAATTAACTAAAGAGAAATTTCCCTTTTCGTTAATTGTTCCTATTGTTGAATAATTTATTATTGATTTTTTCTTTCTACTGGGTAATTACTGTACTGATGAGAACTATTAGTTCGAAATCAGATACCAACATCTTAGCACTGGTGCTTTTATTGCCATACCTATTTATCATGTGAATTCTATAGTGTTTTTAAGGTTCAATCCAAATCATTACTGTATCTAGTTTAACATATGCGAAAAAACAAAACCCCAAATAAATAAATCGTTTCAAATTCAAATAATTATAATTGAATTGTTTATTAATGAGATAAAAATGAAAATGTCAAAAATCAACATTATTTCATGTAAAGAATTTAATCGAGGAATTATTGTTAAAATATAACCAAAATTTTAAGATTTTACAACGTATTTCGTTTGAATGGAGAGCATTTAAAAAACTTAGGCACGTTTTAAAATAATGGAAATTAATTCAGTATCATTATCATATGATGGCAATATAATAAATGTAAAATTAAAACTTTTGGAAAAGTATTCGCTTTGTTAGAACCTAAAAAACATTGCATAGCACGCTGGCACTTAAGTGTTGAAATACGAGCATCACCATGGCCTTCTAAAACGAATATAATATATATAAATTAAATTTTTATTACAATATAAAAACACTGAACGAGTCTTAAATTTACATAATTTCATATTACTATTACTAATTATATCATAGGTTTATCATTTTTTTTCCATATCTTCTTCATCAATGAAATTCTTCTAACGGTCATTGACTACAAAACTCTTATGTGTGATTTCCTTTGTCGTATATGTGGGAAAAAAATTCAATTAATT
>JANSTX010043095.1:0-12518 GCA_027564355.1 Penthetria funebris | reverse complement strand
AAAAATATTATCGTTAGATATTTTAAGCAATACTTCAATAATTTATTTATTTCCGATCTATTTTGTTTCAGGAGGAAATTTTCCGGTTTCCATCAAATTTACCAATTTAGCAGTATAATAATAGCATATTTAAACAGTAAAACCATTTTTAATATTACAATATTTAGCTACGTTAAATATAAAGGAACCTGACATGGTGGAACTGACATGGTGGCATATAGCTGCTCAATTTAGTATATTTACTACAATTGCTGCCTGATACACCCCCATTAATATAAAATATTTGAAAATACTTGTACACAGTACTTCTGTCATATGAATTTATGCTTTATATTATCTGATCCTTTAAATACACGTTGGTATATTCCAGAAAATTTAAATTA
This sequence comes from Penthetria funebris, assembly GCA_027564355.1. Taxonomy (NCBI): domain Eukaryota; kingdom Metazoa; phylum Arthropoda; class Insecta; order Diptera; family Pleciidae; genus Penthetria; species Penthetria funebris. The sequence continues at coordinate 12,135 of JANSTX010043095.1, read as the reverse complement.
CACATCCTCTAACTCCATTAACATAACTATATTAGATATACATATATTATGGTACTCGTATATTATTAGATGGAGTAAGTTTTATTTGGTACGGATTTCTAGTATATATGGCATATTATTATGACATATTATGTGACATGTACGACGGTGTTCTAGTAACACAATAATATTATCATGAGTGAGCTGTGATGTATTTATTAAGATAATTGTGACAAGATTAGTAAAAGCATTTTACGACTTAATATTACATCTTTCTTTTTAGTATACACACACTGGTATTGTTGTGTTATTCGATCATTTAAAAGAAGAATAAATCCTAGAAGTTTATCCATTTGAAATGCATATATACGAGAGGCTGTATATATGTTTTAGGAATTGCTAAGGGTGACAAATTTAATTAATGTTGCTGTAAATACAATTCTCTGTACAATTTTATATATATATAAACGTGATTCGAAAACAAAGTTCAAAATAATTATAATTACAATTTTATGCTTGCTTCAACAATTTTGTATTCAATTTTCTATTATGCTCGTATAGTACAATATATTTTTGTACTTTACTCATGGACGAGTACTAATGTTCTTGTATTTGAATATGGGACAGGACTTTAAAATCTGTCAACTGTAATTAATGCCGATAATAATATTTTTTTTCTCTATCCGCCAATCACCCCTCCCCTCCTTAAACATGTATACTATAGTCATTGTGAAGCATACATAGGTTGCAATTGAGTCATACACATTTACTTCACAAATTATGTTCGTGGCACTAGGCTTCATAAATTTGAAATACCAACCTTTTGTATAATACAATAAAGATATTGCTTAATACTGACAAAGGTTTAAAGAAGAAGGTTTCGTTGCCCTTGGTGGCATTAATGTACATATAAATTTGATGTAGTGAACTTAACTGGGCTTAAAATTATGACGATCTTTCCAAAGCATTATATGCGGTAAGAACCCTCAATTAGCATATGTGAATGCCTGTTACTGTCAAGGCTACTTTAATTTAAATTTATCTTTTATTTTAAATACATAAAATTTAATTGAATTTTTGTTTCATTCCTATAATTTATTTTGATATTTTAAATACACATCCACTCACATCTAGCCCAGTCCTGAACATATTTAAGCTAAACATTTCTGATGCTGTTTAGATGTAAATATGCGTTTGTATACTTTATTTCATTATTGACATAGAAAAGAATCTATAGAAAAGGTGGGAGAAAAATGAAGTGAATTAAAGTAGAATTGTTCCAGATGAGTAGAGTTTGGAATCTTGAAAATATCTTAACAACATTTGTTTTAAATGCTAAATCAGAATTGCTGAAACTACAGAATGGTTCTTGAGATGTTCGGTTAATAAATCGATATTTCATGTATCTCAAAACATTATATTTTAAACTGACTTTCTACGTACTGACTTCAATTACAGACCAGATGACTTTTAACGTCATTACCATAAGTCGAGCATTCAAATTGTTTCAGAATTATTTACAACTTTTATTTCAGACATATGCATATAAATGGTAGTACTATATAGCATCCAAATATTTGTGAAACATTCATTCAGCTCCTTTTAATGTTAAGGATATTATGCATTAGGGGTCTATATTAAGTTCATTAATCTTCATCAGTAATATGCAACATCTTCTGTCTTAAAATATAAGATTCTTTGACATGAACTTGTATTATAATTGATAGACAAATTGAATGGGAAATAAAATGCAATCTGTGTAATTCGGTATTGGAGGCCAATGAACTATCAGTCACAGTAAAACATTATGCATGTATTTTCGATTTAATGGTAATAGTCAACAATTTCTTCAAATTCAAATTATTTTGACAAATTAAACAGAAAGAAAAGAATATAACTCGAATCAATCGAGTTATTGCCCTGGATTTAGCCGAATTGATAATACAATATATTTAATGGGTTTTGCGAATTATTGTTTTTGGCACACAGCTTCCGCAACGTTGCTATACTTTAATATTTATTCCTAAATATGATGCTTGATAATTGAAGCATTTAGTGCTTGACCAACGAGTTATTACTAGAACTTTTAGAGAACAAGTATTCCAAAAACAAATATAGAGAGTTGAGTTTTAAAGACATCTTCATAGATTATATGCTTGGCAATCTCTAAGACTTAACTGTAACTTTATCGAATTCGTTATATTCATACTATTCCAGAATTAGATACCTACAGTGAGAATTTTATTCGATAACAGTGAACTTTAAGTAGCGTAATTTGATATATTTTTTGATTACGCATTTACTAAATAATATATTCTAGGGAAATGATCTATAGTATAGTGAAGAGTGACTGCCTTATGCGATTCATACACAGTCTTCACACAAAATTTCCAAATATATTGAACATAAAATATAGGTAATTAGTTCCTGTTTCAAAAATTTTCTTTTTTTTTTTTTTTAAATAACCTTTAGATGTTTATGTGGTCATCATCAAATACTGAAATTCCAATAGGTATATGCACATGGAATGTGCAAACTATTTCTGTGTCTATTTAAAAACATGAATTTGGTTAGCATTAAAAAGAACCACAAATTCTATGAGATGTACAAAGGCAGAAAATTGGATTTCTAACACATCAGTTCTACATGTTTTGGAAATGAATTCCTTTTAATCTTTTCTATACATACGGTATGAGTATATATCGGAATAGAATTGTGTTTCTGTAATATTTGGTTATTCTCTGTATGGATAGTACTTGAATATATGATGAATATAATCCGTACGTATATATTTACAAAATAAATTAATTATTTATGTTAAAATGTGTATTACTGTCCAAAAAGACATGACATTACTATGTTTGCTGACTCTGAAATCATTAAGAATATTGAATATTGAATATTGAATTATGTCTGATTGGTCACTAGTCTCAGTTGTCACTCCCATAATATACACAATTTGCTATAAATTTGATATTTCTCTATAGGGCATATTAAAGTTGATTGAGCTTTGTTGAGTATTCTTGGCACAAACAATTTTGAAGCATTTTTATGTTTTTATGGTTTTGGCCTTAGTTCAGTTAAATCTAGTCTCCTATGAGAACCACTCCATTTTTTATTTATACACAAAGAGTGTGTCTGCCCAATATTTTATACTGTGTATCCTTTGTGTACTTCTGGATTAATGTTGCCCTTTAAAGTAATTGAAACACTTAATTACGATCAGCATTAGTATCAAAACCATTCTGATAGTTAAATGCCTGATAAAATGGTTATTACAGTTATATAGTTATATATGTGACAGTTGGAAACTGAGTTTAAATTATCACAATTTAAAATATAGGACGGTTAAGCACCTACTTAGTAACTATGATCATATCCCACAATTTAGGTCGCTGTAGATCTATGACGCAAACTGTCGAAACTTTTAAATTACACTTGAAATGTTAACTGTAAACTAATATGTGAACGTTTAATCAAAGTAAGATACAATAGAGTAAAATATAAAAAAAAAAAATATTCAAATTTACGCAACAACACAAATTGATTAAAAATTCACAGACTCCACCAATTTAATTGTGAATAATCTCTAATACGAGCGTATACTGTATGGATGATCTAAACGATGAATGGTGAGCTTTACGCAAATATGTGCAATGATAGTCTTGTAATATTTATAGTAGAATATTCAATCGCAATTTGTTTATACCATGACGATAACACAAGCAACCAAATAAATCATGAAATAATTAGCAAGATGTGAAAAACTCATAGTTGTCTATAATCCAGTAATGAGTGTTTGATTAAAAATCAAAAAGCAATACATGAACAAGTGAACACAGAATGGTTCAGGTTGCTCGGAGTTCACTTGAGAGAATGTCGGGTACATAAAATTTTTAAATTTTGCAAAATTAAATCTAAATTTCAACCAAATTTCATTTGAATTGCATTCCTATATTGGTAAAGTATGATGATATTGTGACTAAATGGTAAGCGGTACTGATAGTGTCGGAGAAGCATTAGTTTAGTATCTGTAAGCATTATCATGGCATATCACCGTACTAAGAAACAAGAACGACTATTGTTAGTTAAAAACGATAATATCTGTTTCTGCGTTACAAGCAAGTATTCGTAAGTACAGTCTGGTTTCAAACTTGGCAGATCGTACACGGATCACATAAAAGTAAGCAGTTTTTATCGTGTTATGGCAATTCTTGCAATCTAAATTTTACATCGTTAAAGCTTATTTGATGAACATGTCTTATTAACATTACAATTAACAATAAGGCATAACAACATAATAGATATCTTAATGATCTTAAATGTGAAGATAAATCTGGACAAATTGGCTAACATAAGTAAGGTCGTAATTAATGAATTGGTATTAATTTACATCTTTGGGTTGATTCCATTTTATCAAATTAAATTGTAACGATTTTAATTGAAAAAAATTACCAATTATTTAAACCTATTTTTTTAAAAATATTTTCCCTGTATTTATTTAAAATGTACATCACTTATCGATGTACTTACTCTATCGTTAACTAGTAATAATTTAAATAAAAATTTGTGAAGATGTCGCTAAAATTGTAAGAGAGAAATTTTATCATTCAGCTCTATGAAATTGTATTGAAATGTCTAAATTCAGTTCAGTGTTGATTTACAGAAAAAAAGTAGGTTTTATTTTTGTCATAATTAAATTTTTTTTTTTTTGTAGTATTTATAAAGAAATAATTTGTTATTTAAAGTGTTTCGTTTATAATTTTAGTTATAAACAATTAAGTAAATAATATTTGTGAAATACATTGCGAAAATAACAGATATAGGTAAGTTTATTAATTTCGTTGAAGTTATTGATTTTGTTGCGGCGTTGCGAATTTTTGTCATTAAATGTCAGTCATGGCGAGAATTTTCATATATTTTTTGTACAAAAAAAAAAAAAAAAATTCAAAATCAATGCTAACAAATTTTCAAATTAATTTTAAATAAAATACAAATTTAAGTATTCACTGGTTTATGTATTATTTTGCAAATAATTGAATATTTTCAAGTGAAATATTAAAATGAAATAATTTTCAAATAAGGTTAAGTTTTTCTTTATTATTTTTTCTATTTTTGACATTTCCAATATATACACACATACAATTTTCTAGTTATGCCCAAAGTTTCAGATTTATTTTATGAAAATTATAAATATTGAATTCATTATTTTATTAATAAATTATAATTTATACAAAATATACTGACATATTGAGGATGTCTTAATTACATACTTGAATTATTTTTACCATCACCATTTAACATTTCATTACTAATTCATTTGCAAAAAAATGAAAGTCGATCTATGCGTCAGCGGAAAATTGTAAATAATTTATAATTTGGGTATGACTCGTCGTTCCGAATTTAAGATAACTATGCAAATATTATCCATTTTTTAAAATTAATATTACATAGATTATGTGTGTCACAAGAAATATTGCAAAAGAACTGCCATAAAGTCTAGTCACAATGAATGCTATTTATCAGTTGGCGCGATTAAACATAAATAGTAAATTACAAATTACCAAAATATTATGCAAATTTTCACATTGTAACAACTAAAGAACTATGATTGAGGTTTGTAATCGTTTACTAGATATCCGATTTTATATTTCACTTAAATTTAAATCTTAAATCAACATGATATTTAAATCATAGTTTTAGGACAAACATATGCACTTAATATACCATTGTATATACCAGGAATGGTCAGACGTTATTCCGACATACACTGAACATCCAAAAATCTCAAAATCCCAAGCTCAAAGACAAATGTTTTAATTAAAATTCATTCTAAAAAAATACATCATCTCAACCTTTACTTTACGCGAGAGCACAAGTCGTCTACGAGCGCTGTTGTTCACCTGACGCAACATCTTTACTTCATTCTATCCCCTACAACTGGTACTAGACTCCTTAATGACAACCCTTTTACAAGTCATTCCAATTTCACTCTCATGTCGGAGTCGGTTTAATCCAAACTATGATATGTTTCTGCGATTTTTCTTTTATGGCGTTACATGAACGGAATCAAATTTATACCTTGGTGCCTTATATCGAACTGTTTGTCGACATAAAATAATCATTTGATAGTTTAGTAAACATTGTATATAAATAGAATTCTTAATCATAAGGTAAATGGAAATAGATTCATACGATATTTTTTGTTACATGTCGATGTTTACTCATCATCTCGTTCTGTTTCCCTGATATGCATTTAATATCAAATGTCAACCAATAGAGTATTGAGATTTTCGAATGGAAAATACAAATATATAAAAAATCAAAGCAATCAAAGTGGCAGGTGTATAAAGTCAAATAGAATGTGATATGGTATCGACGCTTGGTTGCCTTACCCGCTTTTATGTGTGTGTTAATGCGAATTTGATTTCACCACTACTTAGAGGGGAATTCCTGAATCGTCTTGTGGCCGGTTTTTATAAAATCGAAATCTGCACAACTTAAACTTCTTAAAAATAAAAAGTCAGCTTGTCATCAAACGATGTCTGTTCCGTAGGTTCGTAAATGTGAACTATTGTTGTACATTTAATCATTCTCTTGAATTTTCGATATTATGAACGAGTTACCGGTGACACCGTGTGGAGGTAAAGATGGGTTGAGTAACATTAATGTATAATAGTCAACCACTCTATTTGTCACCATCATTCTGTATTGAAAATATTGATGTAAAAACATTATTTCACAATATATATTATATTATCTATAATGATATACTCATTTAAATAATAATATATACATGTCGTGCTTGTCAGTTTGGTCAGCAAACACTATGTACTAACAACAAAGCACAGGTTAATTAAATGCCATGAAATTGATTTTAATAATACAATGGAATGTTATGTTTGTTAATAATACAAATACCTTTTGTTGCATTTGAGTTTGATAGAAGGTAGATAATGAAATAAAAACTAATAAAAAAAAAAAACAGAAAACTGATACAACATAATCAAACAGAGAGTGTTTTAACTGAATTAATTTAACTAGATATTTCAATAGAGTTGTGTATAAATCCACAGCTACCTGTAGTTTGTTGTTGAGATGCTTTTTCAACCAGTCAACAAAGACGACATTAACACTATCAACCATTAAGTGTCGATCATACGCCAATTATTGACATACATCGTGAACGCATTACAAATGATACTACCTGGTGTTATGGTGATAGGTTCTGTGATCTAGGTGATAGCTCAATCCATTTATATCAAGTATACATTCACATAAGAATTAGTTATTTAAAAAGTTTAGAACAAAATGATGATGTTGAAAATCTGCCGCGCATTCCATATATGTGATCCGACAAATTTTTCAGCCTCACTAACCCTTACCAAATAACTTACAAAAAACTTTGATGTCATATATTATTTTAGTATTGGGCCTTAACGTGGCATGACAATTTTCGTTAGTTTCGTGTTTGAAACATTAATAATAATTTGATCGACCGACCAACTTATATCTCTTATATCGATCCAGTTTTATCCGCAAGTCAGTCTGTGTTTGTGCCAAATACATTCATTGTTTTTTTCAGTATTTTGGTGTTTTAAGTACCAACAAAAACGAAGCACATGAATAATATCAATTATACTGTAGAAAATTTATCGAATTAATTTAGTGCTTTTAATTATTTTGGTATCAATAAAATGGGTATATCAGTACATTGAACTATTAGACTGTATTTTACTATGGTTTGATAATTGGCAATAATTTTAGTATTTTTATTGTATGCTCACATATATATTTTCTTGTGGATCACGAAAATATTGAGTCTTCTGGGTGGATCTGTTACTCTGGAGTCGGCCCGCATAATAATTTTTTGATGTTGCAATAAATGTATGTATATTCATATATAATCAATTTATGACTCAATGCTCTTTTGACCACTGCATGCAGAGTGGCTCGGTTCAATGCGTAACTATTTTATTAATATGTACATTTCATTCAGACCTGCTTATCTTTCCAGAATCTAAATCTCCTTTTCAGAGAAGTAATTTTTGTACTATTTAGGGGACTTATCTGTCTTCACTGTTCATCATAATTTATCATAATTATCAGCATCAGCATCATCTTAACAATTACAATCGAAAAACTACATTAGTTTCTAATTGAATGAAAATTATTTGAATTTGAAACTACCGTTTTATAATTATTTATTTGGGTGTTTTGTTCGTCGGCATCTCGGTCACATATAAATATAAAAATATATAAAAACTATTAACTTTGATTGAGGCGGTAAAATATTATCATGTATATATCTTGAATATCATACTGTAGCATTGTTCAGATTGAAACTTGGGTAATTACTGTATTGATGAGAACTATTAGTTCGAATCCGAAGTTCAACATCTTAGCATTGGTGCTTTGAATTAGGCAACTATTTAGCATGTGAATTTTACAGTAGTTTTAAGGTTCAATCCAAAATTAATATGATATTCAACATATATACATGATAATATTTTACCGTCTTTTATTAGTTTTTATATATTTTTATGTATATGAACCGAGATGCTATCGATCGAAACACCCTAATTAATTAGTTTCTATAATATGCGTTTCTTGGTTATATATTATTATTTATAATCTGAATGTATGGTATTGTAAATTCATTTTGGTAAGATGTTTATCAATCTAGTCCGCAAATAAGACACTAATACCAATATTTTTGGCCACTATTAAACGCCATTAAATTGACTTAAATTGTGATCGTGTGTCCGATTTCCGTTGGTAGCACAAAGTAAGTAGTCTCAAAATGTCAGTCGGTGTAGGTTGGTGCGTATAATGTATAAACCTTTTTATTTTTGTATAATTGTTTTAAACAAAAATCGATATAATCTGTAGACGTTGTGTATAGGACGAGTGGTTTGAAGATTAAGGTTATCCCATATCAGTTTTTTTCCCTTAGGTTATATTACTTGATTCAAAAAATTTTCAAGTTCCAATTCAAATATTTGTTTTTCGTGCCCTGAAACAATAATTTCAGGTATATATCTTTCCATTTATTAGTATTTTTTGTTAATCTTTGAGCAATTTTAATAGTTTTTACGAACATTTTACTGATTATTGATGCATGTATACTCGTATATTCTGTTGTTAAATTTTAATGTCATGGTAATGATTCTAATAGAACATTGAACGTATTTATGTATATACAGTTTCTTTAAAGTAGAATTGCCGTCTTTTTCGTTTGTGTATTTTTATCCCATTTATAAATATGAATGGACATTTTTATTCGTTTTACTTGCATATAAAATATTTTCCATACAATTTTCTTATAGGTATTTGCATTTATATTCACATTTTTCTACAAACATCCCACATACATATTAATATAATACATGAATGAACATATGATTGCTTAAGGGTACAATTTTCTAATTCTATACATCCCTATATATACTTCTTATATAAAATCTTTACGTGTATATGGACTATGTATTCCATATTTACAAATCATATTTTGCAAACACTTTGATTTCCAATTGAGAAGAGCAACATTGTTGTATACATCACAGAGTGAGAAACAATGGGAATTCTGCGGCAAATTATCCCATTCTAGAATTTTTCGGGTAAAATATGTATATAGAGATAATAACCTAAGCCGGAAAATAGAACTTTTATACAACAAATCGCTGATACTTCCTGCTCTAGTCAGCATCCTTAGAATTATGGACTGCGTCTTCTCATGGCACATAATGTTGAGTGAAGGCGTGGTATAGTTATTGATCTCCAGTGCTCCACATAAAAAGTTTCTTCTTGGTACAAAAAGCACTTCAATACATAAATATATATATATATATATAATAATATGTCTAATGGGGTAGAATGAAACCAGATGGGTATTTGGGATACATACGATGATTTATATACTCTAAGGTTTTACGAATCAACAAAAAAAGAAAAAGAAAGATTGGATATTTTTATGATTATTGATAACTTAGAGATAAATCGCCTTTAAAGCAGTGAAATTGTTTTTTTTTTTTTGTACAATTTCATGAGCCTCTGAAGAAAATTAATTTCCTTTTAAATTATAGCGACATTCGCTTTGCGATTTATTTTTAATTAACGTTTATTTGAAACCCTATAAATATCATATTGTTCAATATTGTCAGTTTCGTTTGTCACAAACATATAATTTCAATTAATTGTCTTCTCAATAATAATATGTCTTCATTGAAACAACAATTTAATTATACATTTGTTTTCAATTTTCAATTTCTATGCTACATAATGGAGTTGTTTTAATTCTCTAATTATGGTCCTTTTGTCTGAAATTCTATACATAATGACACATAGCCCTGTGTAAAATATACCCCTCCATTCCTACTGGTAAGATGATCACTGTATATATAAAATTTATGAAATTTGTTCGTTGATCAAAAAGTTACATCTTAAATATCTTTTATTTGGTACTTGATGGTTAATTAGTACTATAAAGTAACTAATAAAGTGTAGTTTTATTATTCATAGATGTACTTGTTCCGTAGATTTTCAATCAATAAAATTCTGTTCCGCTAAAATGATCATGAGTTTGAATGTGTACCTCATAAATTCCTATTTCACCTGTAGCAACTACATCGATTCGTTCATTGTTCTTACATTCTAGATTTTAAATCGTGTCCATTTCCAAGCCCTCATCGTATTCCACTTTCTAAACACTTGTTATTGCGAAAATGGATTAATAAAGTTAATTTATTTATTCCACATCTCTTAAGTATTGATTTTTTAGAATTAAGAGTTTGTCAATTCTCTTCACACCAATATATTCTATTCGATTATTTATATGTCTGCATTCATCCCTTAGTTTTCTGATGCAAATATATTTTATTAAGTGTGTTGCCATTCAATAAATTTTAGTATTTCTTTTTTCTGATTGGCACAAGTTTGCGTTATAAAATTCAAATCTATCATCACATTAGGAATTATTTATTTCTATACAAGTAAAGTTTAAGTCAGCATATGTGACATTAACATATTCTATTTTATTTAGAAAGTACATTGGCTGAATTTGAATTAATGCGATGTGGACTGACAAGGTGATTGATAAATCATTAAAATACAGATCATTTTGAAATATTCTGGAGATTGAACCCTTGTTTTATTCCAGAAGTTATATTGTATGTATCAGACATACAGTTCCTCATAATCATGATTTGAAAAAATATTTTACAGACAAATATATACAGTTCCTGATTGTTAAGTGTTATAGAAAATTAAATATAATATTGACCTCAGACCAACCATTGCAATCATATATTTTAGTTTACAAAATCACACCATTTATATTCAACTCGTGTCGAATGCATTTTTTCATATATTTTTGAAAAGCCGAAAATAATGAAATTTTACATTAATTACAGACAAGGAGGATTGGATCCCACAAATCTATGAACATTTAATTTGAATGTTTGCAGGCCATAAAGTTCAGTACACAAATCTTCGAAAAAATGGTTCCACAGACGTTCGCGATATGAAAGTGCCCCGAAATTTAAGTGTGCCACCAAATGTATAATTCAGCAACGGAACGCGATTGCGATAACTGACCAAGTCGAGTATCTAGAAGGAATACTCGAATATTGAGTATAATACCGGTGATCTCACCATTATAATATCTATAGAAAAGAGATAGTGCACCCACGTTTCGCCTATGCTAAAGTGAATCTTTGTGACCGGTGAAACGATCATCACGTATACATCGAATAGCTCGTCTTTGAATTCTGTTGTGGAAACCAAGGGTGGTGTCTGGAGCACCGGTCGAAATATTTGATTCGTGCTCTAATAGAGGCCTTTTATATATTTTATATATAATGGCAATATTATCTGGACTGAAATATTTCTTACAGCGACGCAAGAAAGCAAGACTTCTTGTAGCATTTTGTCACGTTCAAGTTATGTTAATGCAGTTTAATATTAATGTGCATTGTGAGAGAATTGAAATCCGAAGAGCGAGTCAGTTAATGCCTTTAAAAATATATAATGGAATTAGGAGTAGCTTGTTTTTGTGATGACATACATAGTTTGTCTTACTTGCATTGAATTTTAGTAGATATCCAAACAGATATTAATACCAAATCATTGTTATATTTTCACGCAAAAATTGACCAT
>JANSTX010043094.1:0-29457 GCA_027564355.1 Penthetria funebris | reverse complement strand
GTGGTATAGAATTTGTATTTCATGTGTCTCCTTTTTATTTCTTTAATTTTGAATATCATCTTTAATCCTTTCCATTGTATCATTCAATTAATGAAACCAAGAGCATCTTTACCAGTTCGCTGACATTGGTCACTGTAAATATCAAAATCTCTGAAACCGTGTACGCCCAATAGTAAGTTTCATCACTTCTGATAATTTGGATATTTTTTGTGACATTAAAATTGATGCAAAAATATGTAACTGTAATGAATTTCACACAGAATAATTATGTGCAAATCAGAATGATAAATGTCACTCAAAGCAAATAGTATCGCATTCTTAAAGCATAATCAGGGGTTCATGTCTGTGCATCTGGTGATCGTCTGCAATAGCATACAAACACCAAATACAAATCTAGATGCAAAAGCCTTTCTCAATCCGTACAATTATTAAGATGTTTTTTCAACCAGTCACCCATTAACTTCATTTCTTTAGCATCAATCTCACTTCATTAATGTCATATGTCGAGATTGATTATCACCGCCGCATAGAAGTAAAGATTGGTTAAGTAAATTTGATCGAAGCCGTCAACTCCATCCATCATCTTTGTAGTAACAATTACATAACAGTAAATGAAATGACATTCATAGATCTTGGGTACATTTTTGATAGAGGAGTAGATTTGGGTATTAAACTGACAAATTTATTTTGCAACTTTTCGGGTTGGTAATACACCATAAAATATTTTCAATTCATCAACTAGATAAATATTATAAATAGTATTTTTTTGTATTATATATTATAGGACATTAAAAAATTTCTGGATACTGCTAAATATGGTGCAATATTCTTTAGTTTAGGATCAAATGCAAAAAGTTCAATGTTACCAATTGAAAAACGAAATGCTATATTAAAGGCGCTATCAAAATTGAAACAAAAAGTTATATGGAAGTGGGAAGACGATAATTTGCCAGGGAAACCGGATAATGTTTTTATTGGAAAATGGTTACCTCAAGATGATATTCTAGCCCATCCGAATATTAAACTTTTCATATCCCATTGTGGTTTAGGCAGTGTAACAGAATCAAAATATCATGGTGTTCCAATATTAGGTATACCATTATTTGCAGACCAAAAGTCAAATGCGGATGTTGTACATAAGGATGGTTGGGGTATAATAGTACCATATAAAAATATTACCGAAGAAACTCTATACAGTTCCATAATTGAAATATTGTCAAATGTTAAGTATACGGAAGCGGCCAAAAGAATGTCAGCACTATATAGAGATCGACCACAAACTCCATTGGAGACAGCAATTTTTTGGATAGAATACGTTCTTCGGCATAATGGTGCCAAGCATCTTCAAAGTCCGGCTGTTCATTTAAATTTCTTTCAGTTTCACTCATTAGATGTTATTGGATTTTTATTATTTATTGGAATTGCATTTTTCATAATTGTTACAGTAATATTGAAAAGATTATGGAAATTACTGAAGAGTAACAGTTTGAAGCACAAAAAGGAATAGTAAAGGAATAGAATTCATTAGTATTGAAAAAAAAAATATTATTTTGTATTTTATCCAATTCTTTGTTATAATGTACAAATTTTGGTGGAATAATAAAAAAATTGAAAACTGAGATGAATTATTAGTTATTCATTTTAACTGTCATTATTTCACAGCACCAAAATACATTGAGCAAACAACAGATCATCATCCCACTCAGATCTTGTATATATGTCAAAATAATGACCATGGAACATGTTAATCAATTCAGATGGTATGCATAGTAAAACAAAATGTGAATAGTAGAAATATGAAATTGTATAAAGTTTCGCTTGTCAAGTAGTTCCCAAAACGGGTTTTCTACCGGGTTGTATCAAAATTTAAGCCAATCCAATTTTTTAAAATTTCCAAATGGTTTGTGTACGAAAACTAATTGAATGGTACCCAATACCAGAAATAAAATTAGCAATTATAGAAACTACAGGGTCCGCCACTCAAAGTTTTACGAATTTAAAATGCTGTAATTTTGTCAATTGTGAAGAAATTTAGATATGTTGAAAATGGAATAAATTGCAAAAAAAAAATTCTTCTAACTGTACATTATGCGCAGCATAAATTTAGGTCTGTGGATTTATTTTTCATTCCCAACGAGGCGTTGACTTCATGTGTTGAAACTCTGATCTTTTTTTTTGTTGTTAACGCCGTAGCTTCCAAAATTAAGCGAAAAGTATGAAGAATTCCATTGGTTGCAAATCTGATGAGTATGGTAACCATTGCTGGGAATAAATTAATCGTGGAACTTGATTTTAAAATATTATTGTGTCATATTTGCTTCCTGAGATGGTGCTGAGTCTTCTTGAACATTCCAACAAAAAATTGTTTGCATGCCATATTTGTTCCAATTGTCGTTAGATTTTCCTTAAATGTTTTGTTTATTTACATGTTTATGAACACTTAAAATATTCTCATAAGTAAACCTCAAATTTTCGAGTTTTCAATGTCTTTAATTGTGTTCGAGTCTTGTTGCCGCTGAACATAAGTGAATTGTTCAGTATGTGGCGTACACTTGAATTGGAAACGTTCAACTATTTAGCCAAATTTTGTTGCACTTTTGTACATTTGTTAACAAATATTATAAACTGGGGTCTGTAAAAGAGAGGGTTGTGATCAATTTTATTTTGAAGAACCTTATACTATTCGTGTACACATTCAAAAATAAAATAAGTTAAGTCATTTTGAAACTGATTAAAAAGAGATAAATAAAAAAAAAATATTTTAATAATTTTACAACATATGATTTACAACAAATAAGTGAATATTGAGTTGATATTTCCGATTAGTATATCGACGGTATTCATACTGATATTTTGGTATCGTTTTCTTTTTTTTAAGTTATCTATTGAATAAACGTGTAAATATCAATAATGATTGGGTCAATACAAATGTTTACGATAATATTAGTAATATTTAGTACCATTTGTGAATTTACAGATAGTTCTAGAATTTTAGGATTATTTACATCACCAAGTAAATCACATTTTATAATTCAATCAGCACTCATGAAAGGATTGGCAACTAAGGGCCATGAGGTTGGTCATAACAATTATATTTAGGGTAACTAATGTAGATTTAAAAAAAAAAAAAAACAAAAACAAAAACATTTATTTTGTTATTAATTTTAAAAAATATAAGGCATCCGAAATATTAAGTTAGTAAGTTATATATAATCTGAAACTTCCACTTCAGCTAGTGATCTAGTGAGATGTGCACCAAGTCTTTAATAAATAAGACATTTTGATATATATGTTTACCACTATTACACGCCATAAAATGTAAATCCTATGATCGCGCTTTCGATTGTACCTATAGGAATCAAAATACGTGCATCAGCAACCACAAAATCTCAATCGACCATATTCCATTCATCACCTATTTATTATTATATTGTATAAGTTAAATGAAAGTTGAGACATAAAATAAACGTATTTCCGGTGACATCACGTAAAAGTAAATCTATAAGTTCTGCAACTTTCAAATGTTAGTCGGCGACTCCAAATTTTATTATAAAAGTAAGCTTCAATTATTTTATAACATTATGTAATTGAGATTTAAATCTTTGTAGAGTTATATGTTTATTGGAACCTATAAAACGTTATGTTGGAACATTAACAATGTTTTAATGTGATCAGTGGTATTAAGGTAAAAAGAAAACAAGTAATTATGCTTTTTGAAGCATACATCAATTTATTTTTTAACCTAATCACTTTGTACGATACGCTTTTTAAAACGATATTTCGATCGTGTACGTAAAATATATGGTTTTGATGGGTCGATGACTTAGAAATTTGATTCAAATCACTTTCCAGCAAGATAATTGTACATATTTGAAAAGAGGCGAGAAAGTTGCAAGGTGGCGAAAGTTTGAGAGTACGGCGAATGAAAATCCATATCATAAGGTAATTCGTATAATTTGATCATGTAATTTACTCGGTTTGTTTTTCTTTTCCTAAAAATTCGATAAATATTCAAGCATGAAAACAATCTTTCCTGGCTTGTAAACCATCTTCGTTTTCCTTTGTGCGCTTTTACTAATTTCTACCAACTACTTATTTTTCTGGTGTGTAGTGGTGCATTTATGTTTCATCGAAAATGATGAATTGATGTCAAATTTGTGTCTAATTGCGTGTAAATCAATTCAATTAACATATTATAGAGATCGCAGTGAATATCGATGAATTTGTAAATTTTCTTAAAATCAATATTTATTCATAAATGAAATGTTAGAAAGAACAAGTGAGTCTTTGCTTACACGTGTTGTCTGTACTGTTAAAATCTAGCAATTATTTTGTTTATATTTAAACATGACCTTCGCATTCTTTAAGCGTATCGTAAATATAAACTTGAGAATGATCATACATACGAGAATATGGCTATGTTTATGAAATACTGGCATACAAAGTTCATTCCACCAGAAACAAATTACTTGTATATTTTTTGAAATGTCTTCAGTACAAATCGGTATTTTACAATGACATGCATGTATTTCTCATTTTTCCAGTACTTTAGACTTTTTCAGATCATAGCACAGAAATTAAATAAAGTTTACAAGATTTTTGACAGATTGAGGATTAAAAACTGGAAAAATCTTTAAGATATTTACATTTATTGCAGCTTTGGAAAATATTCAAACGTATATGAATAAACGCTTCAACGATCATACATAACTTCCTTGATAGATCATTTAATTATTGGGAATGTTGATTGTTATTTAATGGTGAAATTGATAGTATATGTACGATTATTATGCTCTCGATGATTTCTTATTAGACGGCATAAGTTTTGTATAACTGTTCACATCATATTACGCTCAATAATATCGAATGCTTGCTTGAAGTCGACAAATAGCGTACTCAATTGCGTTTGCTATTTAAGCGATAAGTAACGTGAAAATGTTAGTCAAACTCCATTCACCATACATAATAATAACTTATTAAACATTATTTTCACTTACAGATAACAATACTCACTTCACTGCCGCCAGAGAAAACCAATATTAAAAACTATCGACAAATTTATATAAAACCCGGCGAAAATGAGCAATTCTATTCAATTGTCGATAATGCATTAGATAATGCCGAAAATAAGCAGAATCCTATAGTACATTTGACACGTGTAATAAATATAATGCTAATACGGAGTAATGAAACTTTGAATAGTCCAGAATTGGCAAAATTATTAAAAGAGGAAACATTTGATTTAGTGATTCTCGGTTGGTTCATCAATGATTTTCTATTAGGAGTTGCTGGACACTATAAATGTCCATCAATTGTCCTGTTCACTGGACCATCATCGATATTATTAAGAGATTTTGTTGGCAATCCTCATAGTATATCACATGTTCCGCATTTATTATTAAACCATAAAACACCAATGTCATTTTTCCAACGTGTACTCTCATTTCTGGTTTATGCAGTTGAATATTTTATCACAGAAATATCAAATTATATGCAAAATAAATATTATGTGGCAAATTTCCCATCAGAACGCTATCCAACATTTGATGAAGTTAAAAAAAATATATCACTAGTTATGGTTAGTAGTCACTTTAGTCAAGGTTCAAGTTTTCTGAGAGCAAATGTACCAACATTCATTGAAATTGGTGGAATTCATATAAAAAGTTCACCATCACCATTGCCAAATGTAAGCTATCAATTTTCTATAAATTCCATTTATTGCATATAGAGTTAATTTTGAATTTATTTCATCCTATTTTCCATATTCCAGAATATAAAAGATTTTTTGGACAATGCTAAGGATGGAGCAATATTCTTTAGTTTAGGTTCAATCATAAAAAGTTCTCTACTTCCAACCGAAAAACGTAATGCAATTTTAAATGTATTTTCAAAATTAAAACAAAAAATATTATGGAAATGGGAAGATGATAATTTACCAGAAAAATCTGATAATGTATTTATTAGTAATTGGTTACCACAAGATGACATTCTGGCACATCCGAATACAAAACTATTCATATCACATTGTGGTTTTGGAAGCATAACCGAATCTAAATATCATGGTGTACCAATATTAGGTATACCAATATTTGGTGATCAACTCACTAATTTACGAACAATTGAGGATCAAGGTTGGGGTATACGATTGTCGTATACTGATTTAAATGAAGAATTACTTTACAATTCGATTATGGAAATTTTAGGCAATGAAACATACTCAAAAGCAGTGAAAAGATTATCAGAATTATATAAAGATCGACCACAATCTGCTTTAGATACAGCACTTTATTGGGTTGAGTATGTTCTTCGATATAATGGTGCTAAACATATTCAAAGTGGTGCTGTACATTTAAATTTTTTTCAAACAAATTCTTTGGATGTTATTGGATTTATTTTATTTTTAATTTATGTAATTTATAAATTCATGAAGTATTTGTATAAAAAATTAATGGTTTCAAGGAGAAAAAATAAAGCAGAGTAATTTCAAGTAATATTACTAATATTTAGGTAATTGTAACTATCTTTAACACTTCACATGCTTTCACTGCAATATCAATTTTTTATCGCTCGTTGCCAGTTCAAATACTCAATTTAAGAACATAATATACTGAGAAATATGTGCTTGGTCGGATAAAAATTTGAATCATTAAGTTGAGTGATGTCGAAATGCCATAATGCATCGATCCTGAGATCGTGTTTCTGGTGGTAACACGGTGGGGAAGTAAATAGAGGGTGAGCTATCACTGACAACACTGGTGAAGAAATATCTTAATAAAGATGATGAATGTCAGAATAATATTTTTGCATGTAAATTTGGATGCTATATCTAAATGACATCCATTTTTAAAAAAAAAGGTTTTCTTCTTCTTCTTATTTAATTAGGTCATGTACCTGTGTTTCTCTAACAGTTTTGAGATGCGGATGCCCAACTTTCTCGTCATTTCTTCGGAGGTCTTCTTATAGGCCGTGACATTCTTTCTACATGATCTGTCCAATAAAACCTTCTAATTCTTGTCCATCTTACTATGTCTTGAATTTGACATTCATTTCGGACATCATCACTTCTGATTCTATCTCTGAGTGAATGACCGGTGATAGTACGTAAGATCTTCCTTTCTATTATGCTCGAATGAGTCTGTTGGTTTTTATCTTTGCCTCTAAATATTAGAACATTGTCATTATGTCTATTTGTGTCTTTTCGCTTCTTTCTCGATTTCAGATAAGGTACAAATATCAATCTTATGATGTTTCATTTCCATTAACAGTTCTTGATTGTTATTGCTAAGCGATGTTATATTCCAGCAAGCAAATAGCAATATATACTGTTTCCATTATCAATCCTATCCGTTATCTAAGGCGACGAGACAGTTCGCTAAACTAATTCTCGACTTTACGACATTTCAAGCCATTTTCTACTTCAAGCTGTCGTGAACTAATGTTAGCTTTTTGTATTGCCGCTAATGGTCGGCAATCTGACATTTTGGCTATGCCATCATGTTATCATTGGACTCTGTATTTGAATGGTCACTGCTGCCATACCGAAACTCCAGATACCCTCCAACATGACCGTTGATTGCCCGCGCCCATTCGGAAAACCCCCGTATTCAACATTTATGGTGACCGTTTCATTATCCGCAACCTGTGAACGCGCCCAATCAACTTTTCAAATGGAATGCTGTCATCTGCATGCATACCATCATCTGGGGAAAAAAATTGTAAATTTACTATTAACACATAAGTAGTATTATATAGTCTTCAATTTAAAAGATATTGAATTTTTATTTATCAGACTTTTGACAATTAATCAATAACATTCAATCAATACTTTTGTACACATTTTACATAAATATAAAATGTTTTGATAAATAATTTTCAATTCATTGCATCATATTACTGGTAAACATTTGAAATCATAAGTAAGCGTGACTTAACACTTTAAAATTTGTAAGCAAATAATACACTGAAAAAAAAATATATTGTCACATTCTTGATACTTTCTGCAAAGTGACAAGAGTTTGAATTTACTATTTAACAAACCAACACCACTAAACTAACCAATGAACCTAATTAAAAGTAGTTTGTTGGAGGAAGGTGCATTTGAATACTTCAGTGCAGTTAGTTATACATAAATTCCCAACTACCTAGTTTTTTTTGTTTTTGCTGAGATGTTTTGGTGAGTGTCGACAAACACAACATTAACACTATCTTTATATCGTAATCCAGGTTATGATGACACCGCACGTAAAAATGTTTTGAGGAACCTTGATGACAGTCGACCACTCCATTCGTCACCATATATAAAAGAAGAACTCAGAAGTTTACTGATTTTAACGCACTCCATTCGTCACTATATATAAATGGAGAATCTGATTTTAAGCGTAAGAGAAATCTTTATATGTCTCTAATAGAAGCAAATTAAACTATAAATCGATACATGAACGGTTCACAATCAGTTGAAAACAGAAAAAAAGAGGTGAAAAATTCCAATTTTAGAAATTACATGAAACTTTACAGAATCTCAAGTTTATTTTAAAAACTATTTGCTATATCTCAGAATTGACTGATTGTATTTTTTTTTGCGTGGCCATTGAGAAAGATCTGCTACGATAATTAAAGTATGGCGATTTAATACCTACATTATTTCTAATCTTAAAGTTATTCTTGTGTAATTTGATTGAAACTTTATTATAGATCAAATTAATTAACATTATCTTCCTTCAAATATGTTCATTCTTTATTAAGTATAATCATATTTGGGATTAAGCTAGCCACATTGAGAGTACTACAGTAAAAAGTGAATTGTTTTATTTAATAAACTCTATTAATGTGGGCAGCTACTAGAAATTATAGTAACTAAACGTATTATATTCGGTTTTGAATTGCTATTTTGAAGTTAATCATAGCTGCAAGGGGTTTTGTCACTTGAAGTATTACCAATTAAAAATGCTATAGTTTTGTAAATTGTAAATATTTTCATTTAATAAATATAAATGTTGAAAATACAATATTTCATGGAAAACATCTTAGTGTTAAATGGTGCATCAAACTATTGCATCAACTCTTTTCAGATGAGTCTGTGGAATTCGGTGCCATTCCCAACAAATTTATGACTCTAATATGTACATTGGATAACAGAATTATGTTCTGATGGAAAAATTAATCGATGGAATTTTATAACAATTGTTGTGTCAAATGATCATTTTGGAATATTGCCTAGTGCTGTTGAAATGTACAATGCGGTTGGAATCAAATTGTCTGTCAAATACAAATAAATCATTTGATTGCCATTACGAATACTTCTTTTGTACACCTCAGTATAACATAAAATTTTATAGATATGGAATTGTGTTAAGAAACTGCTTGACGATCCCAGATTAGTTATTTAAATATCACCGTGATGGAAATATCACTGCATCTTACAAGTTTATGCAACTAAATAATCAGATGATCTATTCGTTTTTATATTGAACCATTATTTTAAATTCAAATACATTTAGCAATAAATTATGAATACAACCATTTTTTTACTGTGTATAATAATTATCAATCTTATGAACAAATATATTTGGGCAATGTCTTTTAATACTTGAATTTTATCAAATATAAATTTAAATATTATTCAGTTTTATAAGATCATAGTTTCATTTGTTAATGATAAAAGTTTTTAAAATTATCAAATAAGAAATATGCGAAACACAGTATGGGTTCTAGTATTACTGTCCGTCCTTACATTCGAATTAACATATGGGTATAGGATTCTTGGATTATTAACCTCACCAAGCAGATCACATTTTATTGTTCACTCATCGGTTATGAAGGAATTGGCTGCAAGAGGACATGAGGTTAGTTGGCCTTTATTTATTTTTTTTTTTACATACATACAACTATGTGTAAAATCATATTAGTTATATTATTTACTAGCCCCTACTACAATGACAAAAACAAAAATAAATAATTTGCATAGCTAACTGTGAACTACATACTATAGACATTTATCAAAATTTGAAATTTTTCGCCGTCCGCTATTAAATACGTATTCAAAAGGTATGCAATACTGTCCGTTGCAATGATAGTTTACAAATTCAAAATCGGTCTGGAGCCGGTCGATAACGGATGATTATGCCACTGTTTATGTTCGTTCGCGCAGTTTTCGATCAGTCATATCATTCTTAACTTGGACGGAAATGAAATTTGTTACAACGTTGCACTTAGTCTTTCATATTTGTCGCGAGCCGCAGGTTGGCCCCTCTGCTATAGACTATCATAATAAAGGTGCAACCCTTTGGTCAAAGACAATGTTTTAAAAGAAAACTGGGAACACTGTGGTACGTACTCCTTACTTCATGTACTATTAAACTAATTTGGTTCTTTAGTTTTTGGTAATCATTGTAAGGCAATATATCATTAATAAATTATCCACTCAGATATAAACTTGTCGGAAACCATATTATTCGACATTTGTTAACAATGTACACCACATCGTCTTAATATTATTGTTATAGAATATACTAAGACTCTATTATAGAATATACTAAGAGACTGTGTGGATTGATTTGCTGACCAACTTCTTGGCGGTATCTCACCGTAGCAATCGCCGGGAATTTACTAACATATATTTGTTTGATACGTACGTATATTGCACATGAAACGTTAACAAATGATCAGATTTTAAATGACTATTATCAGGACTTTTTGACCTACATAAAACGGGAGACGTCTATGGCTGGAAAGAATATTTAGAATAATTTGGGTTTTAATCATGACGTTACAGTAGCCAGAACCGATAACATAGCATCCGAAATAATGAATGGTTACCTTAGATGACACTATATTAATATTGGATTCCATTATAAGTCAAGTGTGGTATGATCTGATCACATTCCATCTGAGCAAAAATTGGAATTGAAAATAAAATTATCAAAAAATATTAGTTTGAGTTAGTCCGAGACAACTAGCATTACCTTGTTAAATGCTAAATTCATTTTTAGAGTGATGCAGTCAAAAGACAAAGTATGTTTTAATCATGGCAAAATCTTAAAACATACCACGTGAATTTATCAGGAATTATCTATTGTTGAACAGTCGATTTTAAGTGACTACATTAAATATATACTGGAATATCGTCTAAATTGATGAACATGATCCGTGAACTATAGCTTAATTCTGAATTATGGATTTTCCTTCATGATGATATACTTTTTGGAACATTCGGGTGTTAAACGTATATGTATTTTATCACTGTACTAAAAATGTTCCTGCTGTTATTGGACTGGGGTTTGATCAGGGTAAATACTGAACCGCATGGTGTCTAATAAGGTCTAAATGGTCTATGTCATGATTTGTGTGCAATTGACACATATGTTAAGGGGGAAATTAGACGACTAGTGAAATACAGCTCAAAAGTTGGTTTAAAAATCAATGTTTCATAGATGAAATTAATTTACGGGTCAAAAATGAAATAATATATGAGGTAAATTACTTATTTTATTTGATAGGATTTTAAAAAATTCAATGTTAGTTGTCGCCTTAGCAAAGATTCGGCAAATGTACGCTATTCAGAATACTGTCTGCCGGTTTTTTAAAAAAGTCTAAAGTTGTGTATTGTGGATACCCAATGCTTAGATATATGCTTTACTTGAACCCTATGGGTTATAGGAAGAGCCAAACACCAATCGTTAGGAATATATCATAGCGGATGTGCTTATTTGCCACAGATCTTAGATGCTTGCTGTTGTTCGTTAATTTTTCTATTTAAATATCTATAAATTGAGATTGCTGAAGACAAATGTCGAATCAATTATATACTTGTCCGTGTAATATATGTGAATAATTTACTAGAATTGTTCTTAAACTTCCAGCTATGTATAAATCGTATGGAAGAATTATCACAATATATTTGAATTTAATTTTTAACAAATTATAGAACTCAAACTATATAATTCCATGGACTTAATAGTGGTATTGATAAAATGTTTCGAAACAGGTACTGGGGTGCTACTAAATTTTTGCTCTTGAACATTTTATGTTTATTGGATTTTAATGAGGTTGCATGTTAATGGCATTGCTATAATACAACTAAATTCAAGTATGACAACTAATGTATAGTTTTTTAAACATTAAAATGCATTTGTATAAAAATTGGAATTTGACATTATTCATATTATATACTTGTATATTGACTAATTTTTTGGTCACTTCATTTATTAAGCTTTAATTATTTTAGAAGGAATGAAATCAACAGAAAATTGAGTTGAAAAATCCAAAATAGGATACAGATTTTGTGGCATCAAGACCAATCATATATTTTATATTATTTAACCAATTATATTAAAATAATTATGTATTCTGTTATTAGGTAACAATTGTCAGTACAATGCCACCAGAAAAACTGATTAAAAATTATCGCCAAATTTATATTGAACCAGGTGAAGATAAGGGATACAATACAATTGTTGAAACTGTTTTAAAAGATGCTGAAACAAAACCGAACTTTTTTACTCACATTTCAAGAACTATATCCGTAATGCTAATGCGAAGCAATGAAACACTGAATAGTGTTGAATTGCAAACATTAATGAATGAAGAATCATTTGATTTGGTAGTTCTGGGATGGTTTATAAACGATTTTTATTTAGGTATTGCCGGTCATTTTAAATGTCCCTCAGTTATAATATCTGCTACACCATCATCAAAAATATTACGAGACTTTGTTGGTAATCCTAGTGAAGCATCACATGTACCACATTTATTTTTAAATTCTAAAACACCAATGTCATTTATGCAACGTGTAAAAAATTTGCTACTTAACACAATGGAACATATTTTAACATGTATTGTAAATTATATGCAAAATAAATATTATGTTGCAAATTTCCCGCCACATCGTTATCCATCATTTGATGAAGTAAAAAAAAATGTATCATTAGTACTGTCCAATAGTCATTTTAGCCAAGGATTTGTAAAGGCAAATGTTCCAGCTATGATTGAAATTGGTGGCATCCAAATTAATTCAAAACCATCACCATTACCACAAGTAAGTATAGGCACACTTAAATGGTCAAACAAAATTATTATTTAATTATATTTATTTTTCAGGATATTCAACAATTTTTGGATAGTGCCAAAGATGGTGCAATCTTTTTTAGTCTAGGATCAAATATTAAAAGTAAATTATTGCCTACTGAGAAACGTGACGCAATATTGAAGGCTTTCTCAATGCTTAAACAAAAAGTTTTATGGAAATGGGAAGATGATGAACTTCCTGGAAAATTTGATAATATTTTCATTGGAAAATGGTTACCACAAAATGATATATTAGCACATCCTAATATTAAATTATTTATAACACATTGTGGATTAGGAAGTATTACAGAATCTAAGTATCATGGAATACCTATATTAGGTATGCCAATTTTTGGTGATCAAATGAGTAATTTGGAAACTGTTGAGAAAGAAGGCTGGGGTAGAGGATTACCATACAATAATTTCACACATCAGACATTATACGATGCAATAATGGAAATGACAACTAATGAGAATTATTCACATGTGGTAACAAAATTGTCTGTTTTGTTTAGGGATCGTCCACAGACTCCATTAGAAACAGCCACTTATTGGATTGAATATGTTCTTCGACATAATGGTGCAAAACATCTTCAAAGTCCGGCTGTTCATTTAAATGTTATTCAACGTAATTCATTAGATGTTATAGGATTCCTATTGATTTCACTGTATGTGATATTTAAATTATTTAAAATTATTTTAAAAAAATTATGTAATTTAAAAAAAAAAGACGGTTATAAAAATAAAAGAGATTAGTCGACTGTAATGTATTTTAAAATAGTAGTAATTTAATAAAACAAGAGATGCGAATTAATTAAGAAAAGACTAACATGGTAAGAACTATTTATTGTCACTGGTTTACATTTACACCAGATTTCAACTTATCCAAAAATATTCAAAATCTTATATCATTTATTAACACCAATGCATATGTAAATGATTACGACCTCAATTCATAAATTCATAACTTTATTTTAAACATTTAAGCACATAATGATACAAAACATGGACTATGACATATCAAGATGAGGAATTACATCTCCCCATCTGATTAATTATCAAGATCAACTTGATCTCAAGTCAGTGCCTTCACTTTACTCATAGCCTACCACGATTCATCACGATTTTATGTCCTGTTATCTAGGTTTCCAGTTACCTACATCTTAAGCTATAGTGAATTGTATTACTGACTTTGTGTCAGGCATGTTATGATATTTCATAATTAAAAATGGCATATAATTTGGCTCTAGTAAATACATATTTAAAATTTTGAATCGCATAGAATACCGTAACGTAACGATTCAAACAAAATAGCGTAAAATAAATGAACTTAACGAATTTTGCGAATGGTTGGTTAGGAGTGGCGGATCCAACTAAGCCTTCGAAGAATCCCAATTAGCACGAAGGTGCCGTTTTGATACCACAAACTCGAGGAAACCCGGTTGATGCAGATATGCAAATTAAATCCATCTCGTGGCGTTTAGAAAAGTCACCAAGTCTCTTGCAATTTCCGATAGATTAGGTTGTATGTGCCTACCCAGCAGCCTATATCTCTGCTGTGAAAGTGCTGAGCATTTGCATAGAAGGTGTTCTGTAGTTTCCCTTTCATCTATAATACATCTACATCATTCAAACTTGTTCCGCCAGTGATATATCAAGACCCGACCCTTGCCTGGCCAGTTCGTCGACCCTCTCATCACCTGCAATGCATCTGTGGCCAGGAATCCGAGAACAATGTAATTTCGGCCGCGTTACTTGTCTCCATCAATGCGAGGAAGCATTTTTCGACCAGTTTTGATTTGCAGACCGACGAAGTAAGTGACATAATGGTGGCCATACTATCCGTGGCTATCGCCAATCGTTGTACGGGAATCGAAGTAGACAACAAGAAGGCACATGCCTTCCAGACAACAAACATTTCTGCTTGCAAATAGTACGGTGTTTGATTCGTTACAGAATCTGGTGGTTTTTATACCTCTTTTTGGGCAATTATTATAATCTATTAAACAAATTTACTTAGACCACCCAATTTGCAATTTATTTTATTATAAATAATTTGCGTTTTTCTTTGTATTATTTTATATTTTTTATGGAAATGACATTTGACGTAACGTTAAATAACGTTGTACCGATTCGATTGATACGATATATGGCAACGCTATTTAACGATTCAAACCATTTTGTAACGTTCTAAAATAGCTTAACGATTGGAAATGTTATGTCATCCCTGTTTTGAAGACCGTCAAAATAAATGATATTTGTTGAGGCTCTTATGTCTAAGCTCAGAGAAATGCAATCAATGCAGCTACTCCACTGAAAATTGAAAATGTTGTGAAAAATCGAAATAAAAATGTTGACATATTGGCAGATCTGTGTCGAGCATTTTCTGTAGTTTTAGATATATTGAGTGCAAGTACCCGAATTAAGTCAAATATCTACTTCAAATTTTAATAATTTAATTTACATTATACCATAATAAATGTGATCATGACTAACATCTACATATCTCAGCTTATCATTACCTGAATGAGACGAGTGAAGATCGTGTTTGTGATGATAAATATCCACTTAATTTTCTTGTTTGGAAAACCCTATTAACGATTTTAAATAATATTGCAAACTGGCAAAACATAAAAGTGAAAATATATGTTAAGTCGACAAATAATTTATTAAGGTGTTTTGATCCTTGGCATCTCGGTCACACATTAAAAAATATAAAAACTAGTAAATTTAATTAACACGATATGTTGAATATCATTCTAAGTTAACTGCAGACCGGAGTTGTAAAGTTTTTCAACATCGTTGCCTATATGTGAATAGTATTTTTTTTCTTGGTAATTACTGTACTGATGAGAATCATTAGTATGTGTGAAATGTGAATTCTACAAAAGTATTTAAGTTCAATCCTTACCATGCAACTGTATGATACTCATATATATGTTGATTATCATACAGTTGCATGATAACATTTTACAGTCTTAATCAAAGTTATTAATTTATAAATGTTTATATATGTTATATGCCAAAGAAACAATACCAAAACACTCTATTGAATAATTATTACACAGTCATTTCAAATTCAACTAATGATTCAATAATTATCAAATAATAGGCAATTTAATTATTATGAGAATAACTGCCTTGGAATAGATTAGGATTGAAGGTATAAAAGTAAAGCTTGAATAGGTCTTATCATGTAAGTAATGTTAATAGTAAAATTTTAGTAATATAATTTTTATGAACATTTTTATATAGCTGTTAGTTATTTAACTTTAGTAGAACCTAGTACATGTATCGAAAATATGTATAAAGCAAAAATATTTATTATTATTATTTTATTCATTAAAATTGGAAATGAATTAATCGATTGCAAGAGAATCTTAGGATTATTTACATCACCAAGTAAATCCCATTATGTAATACAATCTACACTAATGAAAGCGTTAGCTGCAAGAGGTCATGAGGTTAGTGGTGTTTTAGTGAACAATATGCATTATATAATGATTTGTGAACAGAATCTGCATAATTTAAAAAGAAATTAAAGAATAATTCAATAGATGCTGTAAAATAAAATATTTAATTATAAGTTTACTTTTTCTGTCCACAATATACCGACAATTCTAAATGATACGTCAATGGATGATCTATTGCGTTCATATGCCAGTAATATCCAGAATTGTGGAATCTCTGCAATTAGAAGGAATCAATGTTGTTGTTTGTATTTAAGATTTTATTACTCTTTAATACAAGAATAATCGCATGATCGCATATCATCCTCTGATATGTAACGATCGTTCAGATGAATGGAAGAATGAGCAAAGTGTTCTTCCATAATTAAAATTTAGAGGTATCTTAACTTTTATTAATAACAATTAATGATATCAGCATTGTCAAACACTAAACTAATTTTTTTTAAAAACACATCACCTATTTAGAAGTAATATTTAGCATATTAAAACAATCAATTATATTGCATAATATTTTAAAATTATAGATAACAATTGTGTGTCGCTTTCCGTCAGAAAAACCTTTAAAAAATTATCGTCATATTTATTTAGAATCAGAATCTAACGAACAGTATAAGTTAGCAATAGCTGATGCACTTATCGATGCAGACCAAAATGAGCATCATTTACGTCAATATCCACGGATAGTAAATTCATTGATTCTATCAAGTAATGCGTCATTGTATACGCCAGCAATGCAGAAACTACTAAATGAAGACTCATTTGATCTTTTAATCTTTGGATGGTTTTTTAATGATTTTCAAATTGGTGTCGCTGGTCATTTTAAATGTCCTATAATAATAATTTTTCAATTGCCATCAGTACTTAGTATAAGAAAGCTTGTTGGCAGTCCACATAGTGTATCCCATGTACCACATCATCTTTTAAATTATATTCCACCAATGACATTTATGCAACGGCTTCACAACTATCTACTAACTATAATGGAAATGTATGTAATCGAATTTGGAGATTATATTCAACGTCAATACTATACGGCCAATTTTCCATCAACACGTTATCCATCATTTAATGAAGTCAAGAAAAATGTATCATTAATTTTGGTCAATCATCATTTTAGTCAGGGATTATTACATGCAAATGTGCCAGCAATTATTGAAATTGGTGGAATTCAAATTAAAGAAACGCCGTCACCTTTGCCTGAGGTAAGTGAATTGATAAATAAAGAGTATATTCGATCAAGTGCAAAACAATATCAATTACAAATTTAAAATTTAGTGCACATAATTCATGATCCTGATGCATACGCCATCGTTAATGATCTAGATGCAAAGTGATCAGATGCTAGTGTATACATTTGTATCATATCTTTGAAAGAATAAAAATAGTTGATTGTACAAAAGTTTTATACTCTGTAGTTTGAACAAAGCAGTACATTTATCTTTTTTTTTTATAAAATGTCTATGGCATAAGGTAGTCCCTTATTCTGTAATTCAATTTGTTGGTAATTCGCTCTCTAATTCCTTAGAATTTATATCTCTTTAAATGCATGTTAACAATCGACTTCTTTGAAATGATCGCTTGCTTAATGTGGCAAAAAGTACAACTGTGCATTGGACTTTGATTACTTTGGCATTGCAGGAATATACGACCACCCTTCACTTTTCGCTCAATTACCAATTTACCAAATTGATTCATATCAGCACAGGCATAATTTAGGTGCGTTAACTTTATTTAACAGATACTTCCATTGTGATTGCTCTGTTGAGGCTGCTAATATCATGTCCGCTCTTCGGACATTTCTAAACTGAAATGTTGATGTTTTTCAATTTGAGTAATCTTTACCATTCTTTTAAATAAAATTTCATTGGGCCACTAGAAAATCTTTTCCAGGCATATCCTCCTAGTGATATCCCAATCATGGAAGCCCTTTAACATTAAAATGATCCATTATGAAAATATATTGATAATTTATTAAATTAATAAAATCATTAAAAAATAATTTCAGAACCTGACATCTTTTATGGATATGGCACTGGATGGAGTAATCTATTTTAGTTTAGGATCAAATATAAAAAGTACACAATTGCCACAAGCAAAACTTAATGCCATTTTAGGAGTATTTTCAAGAATTAAACAAAAAATAGTTTGGAAATGGGAAGACGAACAATTTATCGGTAAATCAGATAATATATTTATTAGTAAATGGTTGCCACAAGATGACATTCTGGCACATTCGAATACAAAATTATTTATTTCACATTGCGGTTTTGGTAGTATTACAGAGTCGAAATACCATGGAGTACCTATATTAGGTATTCCCATTTTTGGTGATCAAATTAGCAATATGAATACTGTACAGAAAGAAGGCTGGGGCTTACAGATAACATATAATGAAATATCTGAGGAATTATTATATAATTTAATAATTGAACTTCTGACTAATGATACATATGGAAAAATAGCATCAAAACATTCAAAATTATACAGAGATCGACCTCAACATCCATTACAGATGGCCCTCTATTGGGTAGAATATGTGCTACGCTATGATGGTGCGAAACATCTTCAAAGTCCGGCTGTCCATTTAAATTTCTTTCAGTATCATTCTCTAGATGTTATTGCTGCTATTGTGCTTGTAATTTATGTCATCTTTAAATTTATAAAATTTGTATTAAAAAAATGTGCGAATGGTTTTGTTACGTCAAAATCTAAAACAAAATAGTTTATGTAGATGCAGTTTAATTAATTGAATGTAATGCAATTTTGAAGAAATTTATTATCATTTGGTCATTGCACAAATATATTAACATTAATACATAGACACGATACGCACTTTTGATGCAATTGATGTTTTATTCATATTGAAGATTTCAGTAAATATCTTGTGATGTCATCAGGCTCTCCTACCAATTCTGTCAAAATGTCATTGAGTATTTATCTTTTATCATTTTGATCATATTAATGGTTAAATTGGACACAAATTGATGAACGCCTTCTTAATGACGGTAGTTCGCCAGATTGTTTTTGGACGACCTTATCTTCTAATACCCTACGGATTCCAGTCAAGTGCGTATTTTGCAATATTACCGACCAGTCGTATTCTTGTATTCTTATCCAATTCCACTTTCTACGGCTGATAATTTTGGGGATCACCTCCAGATCTGGCAGTCTCCACAAATTCTCAGTTGATATTGTATTTGGCCAGAAAATTTTGAGTTTGCGATGTAATTTGTCACCTTCCAAGTTTCGCAGTCATATTATAGTAGTGATTAACAATTTGTTTTAAAAATATAACAATGGTCAATATTTCTGGTGATATGTTATTGGCGCCGGTATTTAGGTGTTTTATTGCGGATATGATTTCATCACGACTTGGAGCAAAATCTCTGAATCGCCTTCGGTTTTTGTCGAACGGATTCTGAACAATTTGAACTTCGGGTCTATTCAGTAGTTCACAAAAGTACTCAATCAATCGATTTGAGATCAGCGTCTGTAGATTAAATTTAACGTCTGGTTAGTTTCGTTGCAAAACGGTAAGTCTCCCTCATGTTGCAACGAGTTGTGGCCAAGTTGCAATGGTACGTCTATCCCGCTACGCACTTTTACTAACCTCTTTGTCCAGTTGACTATATTGTGTCTGCAGATTCTGTTGGCCTATCGCATTGCTGTTGTTAATTGTACTCTTAAAGTTTCTTCTCCTCATTATTGGATTCCATGTATCATCCCTAATCCATTCTTCCGTCTATTCATATTTCACCATCATATGAACCTTTATGCCTCGAGGGCGCATAGGGCGGCATTACTATGTTCATTTGCCGTTTCAAATGTAACATCAAATATAAACACAAATAATTATAACTGAAATCTTAAAACTGAAAAAAATAGGATCAATCAAAATTGTCTAGCTGTAAATTTGATTATTTCAGAGTGATGCATAAATCTCCAGCTACCTAGTTTGTTGTTGAGTTGTTTTTCAAACCAGTCGACAAGCACAAAATTAACACCAACTTCTTAGCCTCGATCATACGCTATTACTGACATATACCGAGATTGAGTTACCGGTGACAGCCCGTGGAGGTAATAGAAGTTGGAAAACGTTCAAGCTATTTCTGAGAAATGCTCAAAATCTGACTATTCCAATTTACAGACCCATTAATTAAATCTTATCAAAGATCTTTTGACAGAGTTAGGTATTGTATATTTTTATCAAAACTGGCGTCTTATTGTATTCATCTTAATTTATGGGCATGGATATCAAATTTTTTGAATAGTCGCGCTAATCTGATTGTTTTCGATGGCGTCAATTCTGATGGTTTTCAATTTGATGCGGGTGAAAGTTTTCACATGAATAATAAATTTTGAATATGAATAAAAATGTAATGCATTAAAATAAAATACATTAGCTAGGATTACATGGCATTACAATGTGTTAATACCGTATTCATAAAACATAATTTATAAACTAAGATAGTGGTAATAATATGCTATTGATAACAACCTCACGGTTTATGTAGGCAAAACAATATTTTTCCAATTCATCTTTCATGCAATTTGTTATTGCAATTGTCATAAATTGGCAATATAAAATAATTATTATAAAGACTATATTGCATTTGTTTAAATAATATTGAAATTGCTTTCATACTGAAAATTGTTGTCTAACTATAACGATATAATTTCGATAATTGTTTTAAAATGTTTTTTCGAAATGTTTTATTTATAATTCTTATATGGTTTGGTATTGAGAGTGACGTAATTATTGGTAAAAGAATCCTTGGATTATTTACAACGTCAAGTAAATCACATTTTATCATCCATAAAACGTTAAT
Source organism: Penthetria funebris (assembly GCA_027564355.1). Taxonomy (NCBI): domain Eukaryota; kingdom Metazoa; phylum Arthropoda; class Insecta; order Diptera; family Pleciidae; genus Penthetria; species Penthetria funebris. The sequence continues at coordinate 8,096 of JANSTX010043094.1, read as the reverse complement.
GAAAGCCTTAGCTGCGAGAGGACATGAGGTAAGTAGTCGTATATCCATAAAATAAGTTGTATTTTAATATAAACACATAAGAGTGCAATATAAAAACGTATTTGGAAGTATTTGATAGAAGATGTGGGCCAGATTAACTTAAACATAAATCACCCACATTCTATTGATCAGTTTCCAAAATCCGTATTTAACATTATCAAACCAACAAATAAATGTACAGTCGCAAATGAAGTATAATTTCAACATTTCTAAAACGTATTCGATTTAGAAATGTTTACTATTTGTCGATTAAAACTGACCACTAAAAATAAGTTGAAACTTGATCTTGAAACTGAAGGAGTACATTTACCGATCGGCTGAAAGTCATATTTGGACATAAATGTTAATAATATGTACGTCAAAGTTGATGCACAGGATCACAGTGTCGAAATATAGAGGAGATGATCTAAGGATTCTCGTATTATGTATATAAGTTGTTGATCAATTTGATTTTCGAACTTACGTCATTGTTAAAATGTATTTTTTTTCCATATTCGTGAAACTCGAATCATTGGTGGCGAATTTGACAACGTAAAATATGAAAGTGTAAAAATGGTAATAAGTTTCACAGCTTCGGATTTATGCAGAGTACAATGTCTTCGCGCTAATATAAGTGTATCGCGTTATCTGTTTTGAGATGGATACTTTTGCATTTTCTATGTACATTCTACAACTTCATTTTTAATTAAAATTAATTGCATTCTGGTTTCATTTATGAAATGCACTATTTACGAATTATTGTTTATTTTACTTACATAATCAAATTGAACTATTTAGTACAAAATCGTGATTTTTTTAATCGGAAATAAAGACTTTGCAAATGCAAAATATTATTTTAAACACCTTACTTGTTATAGAATGTAGATTTAAATATGTTATCGATAAAATATCAATAATATTAATCAATATTCAGTAGTTCACGTGTCCAGAGCAATGACGCTAAAAGTCATTCGACGGTCGCTAACAGAATATAGGACCATCTTGTGCTAACTTAAATCCTGACTTATTGAAAATCTTCACAATATGGTAACTGTGCTGCCATTAACAAAGCAATATAGCCCAGGCAATTATATTGTTGCTAATTCGATGATAGCTGAACATAAAATTATAGATGGAACTTGTGAACGACATATAGACTTCGAGTTATGCACAGAATTCTGTAAAAATGAACATGATGAAGATTGTTTAAATTGATCAACGTCATCATCTCATGTTTTATTGAATTGGGTTACTAACTTTGCGTCAGCCGAACGACGGCAGTAAAACAAACGCCAAATAGAAGAAGGAGGAAAAAATAATCATATTTATTATTTATTATGGTAGAAATATGAAATGAGTTCACTTTTAGTAAAAAAAAAACCCGGAGGTAAACTACTCCTCCAATCAGACCTCCGAGATTATCAAAGATGAAATTAATAATTTTAAGAGTAGGTACTTGGAACATCTGCTTCATAATTAAACATAGTACCAAGCTACCAGAAGTGCTAAGAAGAAGCAATTTCCAAGTAGCTTGTATACAGGATACTTAATGGAAGGGATTCAATGCTAAATATAATATATGAACCATGGCTATAAATATATATATATTATTACGGTGAATGCCATGAAAACGTTGTCGGAATAGTTGTTAACCGAAACATTGAAAAGGTCCAGAATCGGTTTCAAGAACTCTTCCATATACTGAAACCAGGTATAGGTTACCTAAATGGACATCTTGGCAAGACAAATCTAAATTTTAATATTTGACATGGTGGTTTTGGCAATAGTAATACGCAAGATATTTTGCAATTGCCCATGGTATATAATTTGGCCAAAGTAAACACGTATTTTGCAAAAAATGAGAACACCTAATAACGTACAAAAGTAGTATTAACTAATCTCAAATCGATTTTATAAGTTCACAACATCTGATAGACTCAATTTGAAATATTTATATTTAAATTGATGCCAGGTAAACTTTTTACTTCACAGCAGATATTGCTAGTACTAAAAGTTATATAAAAAAAAATATATTTAAAAACAAACGGCCGAACGACCTTAAAAAACAAAGCGGTTTAATTTACATGTAGGAAGTGATCGTCTTATAACAATAGTTTCTACATACTTAATCAAAACAACATATACATAATTGCGGCATAAGGAAATACTGCAAAATGGACGAAGCGAAAACTACAGATAATAAGAAAAACCTCCATATGAGATTCATAGATCTGGAGAACGCATTATCGATAGAGTACCTAAAGATCTCGCATGTCAGGCATTAGGATCTCAAACTGTTCCTGGACTATATATCCCTTCTATGAAATATATACATATTATGTACTAGTAGTAGCATCCGAACAAATTGTGAAACATCTAGCTCTACATTAAGCCAATTAATCAATGTAACTTATATATGACATAGTTTAAATAAGCGAAAATCCAGTCAAGACCAGTTTCTGGAGTTTTATGTGATCGAAAAATATAAGGGACAAGGTGTTTGAATGTTGGGCTGTCTAAAGAGATCATATGCAGAAACTCATACAATAGAGATGAGAATGTTGAGATGGCCATCCGAAGTAATATTGAAGAATGAAGAATATCTAATCTATATTCGAGGCAATTTAAAAGTTGAATGTAATCACTGAAAGTAAATTAAGTTAAGATGGCACGGTGTCACGTAATTCATAGCCCAGAAACGTAATGTGTACAAATGGCTTTGAAGATTGGAAATGATGCAATAAAATGCGGTTGCCCTTAAACTACCAAGTTATCGGCTACTCAAAATTACTTGAACGGATTAAATGCAGAGAATTACGATACACAAGACAGAAATTTGTGGTGAAATAGATTAAGAAGTAGAAGATTCGACTTTGAATAAGGAATAAGGCAAAGAAAAAGAAGAATCTACGAATATATTTCCGATTGACTTAACTTATCGACTAGATGTGTACTAATGATGCATATTGCTTAGCTGGTTAGTAACATTAACTTCTGGAATTTTTAGCCATTTACAACATATAATTGAAATCTTATCACATCTGCACAAAAATTCGATTTTTTTTCAGTTGCACCATATTTCTATCAACTGAAAATAATGCAGTTGCATAGACCACGCGCTTAGGAGTTGATTTTGCGAAATACATACTTGAATGGGATTCCCTGCATAATAAACGACCCGGTCGTCCAAAACAACGTAACGAAGATGTGTGATTTCTTAATAACACTGGGTTTATGGTGGTAGGGTGTGGAAACAAAAAAGAAATTAATGCGTTGACGACCTAATATTCATAGACAAAACACTGTCACTAATTATACAATTTCCATATTTCTTGAAATCGCAAATGCATTCTTATGAACACAACTACTATATAATTATTTTATTTTATTTTATTTCTAGATTACAATTGTCAGTTCATTTCCACCAGAAGAACAAATACAAAATTATCGTCAAATATATTTACAACCTGGTAATCGTAAAAATTACAGTCAAATGATATTCAAAACATTAGAAGATGCCGAAGCAAATAATAATCGATTTAGTCAATATCCACTTCTTTGGAATTTAATTTTTGAAAACTGCAATGAAACATTGCATGAACCACAATTTCGCAAATTAATGCAAGACGATTCATTTGATCTTGTAATACTTGGATGGTTTTTCAATGGTTTTCAGTTAGGAGTTGCAGCCCACTTTAAATGTCCTTCGATTATAATTTCTACAACAACTCATATGCAAATTTTAAGAAATTATGTTGGTAATCCACATAGTGTTTCAAGTGTGCCAAATTATTTTCTCAACTATCCAACACCAATGACATTTATGCAACGCTTAAACAATTTTATCTTCGCTGTACTAGAATCAATTTTAACAGTTATTTATAATAGTTTTGAAAATAAATATTATGTTGCAAATTTTCCACCAGATCGTTATCCAACACTTAACGAACTTAAGAAGAACATATCATTAATTTTAGTTAATCATCATTTTAGCCAAGGATTTTTGTTTGCACATGTGCCGGCAATGATTGAAATTGGTGGCATTCAAGTTAAGACATCGCCAGCACCATTACCAAAGGTAAGAATAGCGTACTCATTGTGGTAAGTCTTTAAATGTATCATGATTTGTAACGAAAATAACGGAATTGTATCCTAATTTACTGGTACATCGCTTGATAATGGGATTTTCGGACTCTCTATTACGGTTAAAAATCTCAATCCCTGTTTAACCAGCACACTCTATCAATTATTTCGACAACCGTAGTACGGTAAATTCTTCGAATACTAATATGTTCATATTCATCTATAGGTCTTCTGGAACCCGTTAGTAATCGACAAACTTTGGGTTCCAGAATTCGATTTCTTTCCATTTTTGATGTGAGGATATCGCGGACCACACACAAATGCATATGCCATTAAGAGACCAATGAGTTGTTTGTAGCAAAAATTTTTTATTAAGTTTACTTGTTTGTTTTTTTAAGATTGAGTACAGTGATCTGTAAATCTTATTTAACATCTCATCTATGTGCGAGTCAAAGTTAAGAGTGTCGGTGAATCGTATACCAAGATATATTTTATGTTATTATCATCATTAAGCCTATGATCATTAATAGAGTTGGAGACATTTCTTTGGCGCGAAATACTATAACATTACATTTAGAATAATTTATTTTTAACTTCCACCGTTGCAACTATTTCTTCATTGTGTCCAAGTGTACGGTCTTGATGTTAGATGCAGAGTCTACGTTGGCATGTGTAACAATATTAAAATATCGTCAGCATATTCAATCTTGTTTATGGGAAGTAAAGTTGTTGTACACGAATTAATATCGTGAATTGGTGACGTCAAAGGCAGATAAGCAATGTATAGTGTATACTGGATAGTAGCCGAGACTGAACTATGTATAATGCCTGCCGTTATTGTTTGCGAATCGGCCATATTTTCACCGTTACGAACTCTAAATGCCCTATTACTTAAAAAATTGAAAATAACATTTATTAGATGGTCGCCAAATCGGTGCACATATTTCAGTTTATAGATTAAACCCATTGTCCATACGGTGTCAAATGCATTCTGGCATTCGAGACTCGCAGCAATGGTTCACGATCATAGACTGGCGCTATGACCATGTCTAGCATGCCAATAAGTGCGTGAGAATTTATTAACAATGATATCGGGACTAATGATAAATGATTGATTATTGGATTCGTTTTCAAATATGCCCATGTTGTCCCTATTACCAGTACCAAGTACTCTTTTGATGTTTTTGTACACGTTATAATGAAGTTGAATGTTACTTAATTTTGACTGCCAGTGTTTTTTTTAAATGGAATTTTATTTGGCATCTGATAATAGTATTAAGACAATTTATATGTGATTTAATTACATTGGCATACCGTGCAAGTTTTCTGTTTGCGCGATGATATTGTCTCCTGAAATTGTTCTTAAGTCTAATGATATTCATAATCCTTTGAGGCAGGAGAGTCATTTTGATTACCTATTTTGTTGTTGGGAATATTTTTTCACACATTGACTCGTATGTCATCATAGATATATATCCTGCCAATGACATCACATACTAGTAAAGATGATGGATTTTGAGTAACGTCAATGTTAGTCTGAAACTCCATTTGTCATTTGTCACCTAATTATTATATAAAATATTTCACAGTTTAACTGTACGAATCTATTTTGAAGTAAATGAGTAAACATAATTTCTTTCCACACAGAACATTAGCATATTTTTGGATACAGCTACAAATGGTGTAATATACTTTAGTTTAGGAACAAATGTTAAAAGTAAACATTTACCAAAGCAAAAGCTTGAGGCAATTCTAAATGTTTTTTCTAAAATAAAGCAAAATGTTTTGTGGAAATGGGAAGATGATAATTTACCAGGTAAACCTGATAATGTTTTCATTGGAAAGTGGTTACCACAAGATGACATTCTTGCACATCCGAATACGAAACTATTTATATCACATTGTGGATTTGGAAGCGTTGTCGAATCAAGATATCATGGTGTACCAGTAATATGTATTCCAATATATGGTGATCAAATTAGTAATGCTAATTCAATTTTAAATGAAGGATGGAGTATAACATTAGTGTATAGTGATTTAAATGAAAAAATATTATATGAAAGCATTCAAGAAATGCTGACAAATGTGAAATATTTAAAAGTAATTAAAAAATTATCGGCATTGTACAGAGATCGTCCACAAACAGCATTAGAGACTGCCATTTATTGGGTAGAATATGTGTTACGATACAATGGCGCGAAACATCTTCAAAGTGCCGCTATTCACTTAAATTTCTTTCAATATCATTCATTAGATGTTATTGGATTTTTACTAGGTTTAATGTATATTGTATATAAATTAATTCAATTTTCATTTGGAAAATTAATCAATTTAGTTAGAAATAGAAAAAAATCAAAGAAAGAATAAAAGTAAAATATTTTATTTTATTTGAATGTATTTTTTCAATTTCTGTCTATATATAGTAATTAGGTGTAGTATACAAATAACTAGATCAACTAGATCAACAACAAAACCTATATTTAATTTGCTATACAATAAACAATAGCATATACACCATCAACACAAATAAAATCCTCATATCACCTCAAATAATTGATAGAAACATGAATAAACCCTAGGAACTGTTCGAAGTTAAGAGTGTAATTTGTTGTCAAAACGCAGATTAATAATCGTCAATTTCAAAATATGGTTAGAAATATTATTAAAATATTTATTGTTTCATTAGTGCCGTTATTCTATAAAAGTCAATATTTAGAAAGTTATGATATCCTATTCGTCTTGCATCAATAATAACAATTCGCTGCAATCATGCAATTATTCGTCCATTTAAAATGTCGAACATATAAAAGCAGCTAGCATTGTTAGCCATTCTAAATTTACGATAAAACTTATGAATATATTCGTTGACCGTTACTATGTTAAAATGGTGTTGTAATTTCTCAGCAACAAGTGAGTTTTCAACGATTGTTTCAAAAAGGTTGATATCATAGTTGGTAATATAGTAATATCCTTATATAACTGACAATCAATCTTTTTTAAACCAGATTTAAAGATAACTACCACATCGTTGGAAAATATCTAATATTAATGACTTATCCCACTTAACGGCGTGAATAAAGATTCAACACATGATCTAAATATTAATGGGTGACAATGTCAGATCCCATATTCGCTTACTGACATAAATGGATGTCAGAACGTTAAGAACATTTGTAACCGACAAGTATGGATATATGGTCAATATTCAGTAAAGAATCAACAAAAAGATGGTATATATCCATCGTATACGACGATTTAATTTAATTATAACTCACAGTCGAGGGATACCCCATATATAGTTTTCCGCTGGATTCTAATCAAGGACTTTAGAATTCTACAAAGAATAGTATTACAAACAAAAATCTCTGAGAATTCACAAATTTTATCCTTAAGTACACATCAGAACGATAGTTTTGATTTTGTCCGCTTGTCAAGTATAATCGAAAGGCTCGCATTTTCTTATTAAAGAGCCACACATTTGTATACTATAAACTTATTGCATAACAGTTTTTTACTGTGGAATTTAATCATGTTTTAGTTTGTACAACAAAGTAATAATTACATGCATCAGAATTTCAGTGAAAGACATCAAGGCAATGCTTTTTGATAAATTTAGAAACTTTGCCGATCACTATAAATTTGTTTATCGTGTTCAGCAAAATGATCATTTTTCGGCAATATGCTTAATAAGTCTAAAAGTAAAAATAGAGCAGTATAGATTCACAAACTCATTTAAATTTAAACTTGATTTGCACATTCTCACATCTGCTGATTCCAAGAAAAAGTAGTTAACTAACATATTAAGATGCTGAGCAATTAATTACACATTTCCTCTGTTATTTTATAATAATAATTATAATAATATTGCTATTTATCTGATTTAATCTCATGATATATGCTAGATATTCTGCAACAACAATTAGTCTAAAAATACGGAAAAACTTAGTTACGAAAACTCTATCTATAACGGATTCTGAGGCATTTTAAATAATCTT
>JANSTX010043083.1:0-12518 GCA_027564355.1 Penthetria funebris | reverse complement strand
TAACAATCGTCACAAATAATTAACAAATAGAAAATAATTTGAAATTATAAATAATTTACCAACTCTTACTGATGATACCACGAAAAGGGTTACTATTCGTTGATCACTCGATTCGTCATCATAATACCAACCTATATGTTTGATAATTGATTGTAAACATATGATATTTATGTTTAACCAATTAAGTTGATATTGTTCTAATTGTAAATAAATGCATATGCAGATGGTATGAAATCAATAACTGATTTCAACAGTAACGCCTTTAGTTGTATGAAAGAACTAAAATTTATTATTGTGAATAATTTTTCGATTTTTAATTACTAGTATTTGATCCATTATTACCCGATTTGAAAATTATTGTTAACTAAATAAACGAAAATAAGGTTATGGGACATGATTGATGAACCGAATGAAATTTGTTTATTTATTTGTAAATATTCAATCTAAACTCGATCTGGTAAGAGATTAATTTCAATATTTTCTTTTGTTTAATCTTAATTTTAGTATTTATATTAAAATGGTTAAGTTAATCATTAATAAATATCTGCTTTTGGTTTATTTACTAGTTTATTCTTTTCTTATTTTTTACATTCTTACTGTTGTTCATATATTTTACCGAAAACAGAAACATAAAAGTTGAATAAACATTAACTTGTGCATGTTTTAGTTATTATTACTATTACTCACTATTCAATTCATGGTTTAGTATTTTATTTTTATCTTTTTTTGTAATTATTAAATTTAACTATTTACTATAATTTTAGTTAACTTTTATCATAATTAATGGAAATTGCATTTTCAACATATCAGCTTATGTGTTGGTGGTAAATTCGCACGTCAAAATATTTGCAAATTTCGTTGATACAATTATGAATGCGATCAATAAGCCGGATTCCAATATTGCTAAAAAGGATAGCAGATAATATTGCGAAGTTATGTCATACTTTCTACAATCTTCTTCAACAACAATCCATCAGTTTATTGAATTTGTTTCAATATCAGTTTTCAATTCATTATCTGCTCCCTTAAAGTTGTAATTGGGTTGGTATATTAGCAAACTTTCCACGGAAATCTGTAAATTTGTTTGTTGTAATTTTAAATTTTTTTTGTCATCAACACAACTTTTGAATGCATTTATGAATGTTTTAATGAATTAAATTTCGTACATACACGTGTTTATCAAACTCAAATCGAATCGTATTTAGAAATTTATTCAGAAGAAGGAGAGACATTAAGTGTGAAATTAACAATAGTAATGTAGTCTGTATAGTTCTGTTGTTAATTTTTATACGAGCAGTCCACGGTGGCATAATAATAAAAAAAAATTAAATTACGTTCCGGTGCTCTTTAATATTGCACCGAAAGTTCCATCAATAGTTTAATTATTAGTCGAGTGCGGTTATCCGATGATATTCTGAACAATTTTTTAGGCTGAGCTTATTATTACCAATAGCGTGGTAAAACTTTGTTAATCATAATAAACAAGATGTTGGCAATTATTGTTCATAAGAAGGTAATATAATCAGTAAATCGATAGAATGGCAAATAACATTATATATATGTTGTTAGTTCATTGACTTTAATGGTCAAAAAGATTGATCGTATCATGTTATGAGCTGTGCTGCTATAAAAGTTATGCACTACAATTCAGAATTTTGCATCTTTGATGAATTATTGATTTTTTTTTTTAAATTTCCCGTTTAGTTTCCGTTTACACGATCCAACTTTTATCGAAATTAAATCTGATTGGATGAAAGGATGAAAATCGAATGAAATTCTCAGTTCATATGACCCAATTTCATCCAGTTCGATTTCATTTCGATAAAAGTTAGATCGTGTAAACGGGGACTTAATGGCAGTGGTGGTAAATTTCTTTTTTTGTTTGTTTTTGATTTTTATATGTCTCCGGTTACACGATCCAACTTTTATCGAATTGGATGAAAATCGGATGAAATCCTCCGTTTACACGACCCATTTTTATTTTAATTTTATTTTTTCGATTTTGCATTTCTGCTGTACATTTTTTTTTTATGAAAATTAATTCGTTATCATTTACTATTTTGTAATTTTAGTAATTGTGTATTCTAATTGGATATGTTGTTTTATCATTATTGACGACTGTGGGATTTGTTTTTGAAAGAAATTCAAATAGAAATGCTACTTCCTGTTTAATCTTTTGTTTTGTGGAGGAATTGGATTACGCGACATTACGATATTGCTTTACCGTTTCTAATATGCATGTAACATCAAATTTAAACTAAATAACACTAATAACTATAATTGGACCATTCGGAAAATATAGGATCCATATAATCAACTATGCCGGTTAATTATATTGATCCCATATTTTCCATGTGAATAATTAAGTAGAGTGGTGTACTTCAGCATTAGCTGTGGGTGCGCTGCTTTCTCTATCCTATGTATAGATATTACCAATATTCGGGTGTTCACCCTAATTTTCCATTTAGCCACACAATTATTTTCAAAGCATTTTCATATCACTTATGTCTCGTCTGTGAATTTCCCAAGATGTGTTTCTTGAATTATATGATTATAATTATTGGTGAAGTATTACACTAAAAGTTATTCCGACTAAATGGAAAGCAGAGTTGAATTGATAAAATGTGAGAACTGGCCTGACATCACATATAACACCATCTTAACCTTTACGCCTCAAGGCACATTTCATTGTTAATTTGCCGTTGCTAATGCTTTTCGTTGATGATATTGCTCCTCACAGGGAGTGAGGGTTGAGATAATGATGATAATGGTGTATAAATCTTATCAATACCAATTTTTTTGGTGAAATGTTTTTTACCAGTCGGATATTGACATCACATTTTTAGTCACAATCACGTGGCATATTTAACCTGATAGTAATGTTATTCGGTCATTCCATTAGTCACTGTTGTTTTATATTCTTTCCATAATCGATTAAACAACCGTATAAAAATATTTCGTGATATTGATTCTGTTTAACTCTGTTAATGTCATATGTGTGTTGCAGACGATGAACGTGGACCGTTCCCAAATATTGAATATTGATTTAAGTGGTTAAATAATTGATTGATTTTAACATATTATATTTAGTAAATCCTTTTGCATACTTTCATATTAATAGACTATTACACTTACAATCTGTAGAATGTATCACATAAAACATAATCATAAATAATAATTACAAATTAAATTGTGGGTGAAAATATGCTTTATGTGTAATGCAATTTATAAAGGACATCTTAGGTACAGAAGTTATGAAGTGTATATAAATTAATATTATTTTAATTTTTATTGATTAACAATAATCACTATTGTCTATTTATAATCTAGTGAAACAAAGGGATGTGCATTTGAATACAAAAATTTACTGAAAAATTGAAATAATACATTGAAACATATTCATTGAAAATATGGATTTTAATAATTTTGAAGATGATGTGTCGACAACAAAGTCTCCAGAGCAACAAAATAATAACAGTCATAAAAATATTAATCTAAGACCAGCATTTGTAATTGATTGGCATGGTGATTCTGATCTTGAGGAAATAAGTGATGAAACACTTAAGAAAACTAAATTTACTGGATCATCTGGAAGAAGGCGAAAGGAATTGCTAGATAGTGGTATGGAACGTGATGCAGCTTTACGACTAACATGTAGGGAATATATTCAACGGCAGCGTGTAGATGAACAACTGAAACACATTGAGAAATTGAAAAATTTAAAGAAAATAAATGAAAATGCAGTTTCCTGTGACCAAATATCCACAGCAGATTATAGTAAAGTTCATACATTAATAAAGGATGGATTAACCCAACATGATGCTTTCCGAAAAATTGTTTATGGAAGTGTATTAAAGCAGGGTTCACGTCATACCAAAAAATTACTAGGTCAGGTTGAAAATGTTATTAAATTAGGAAATGAAAATGATAATTCTGTTGAAGGAATTCATCGATTAACATTTATTCATTCACGTTATCCGGAAGGAAAATTGTGTGATAATCATTTGAAAATATTAAAGAATATTGTACAAAATGCACTCAATGACATTGAACCGGATGAATTTTGTCCGCAATTTCTTTCCAATAGTCTAAAAGCTGGCTTATTATCATTTGTTTGTAATAATAGCGAAACACGTGATTGGTTGCTGAGTATCACCAACAACCTTGAACCATGGCCAAATGCAGAAATTCAGTTAGTACCAACAAAATATTTTATACGATCAACTATATGTTGCGTAAATTTACAATTTAATTTAGCTGTACCCGTAGAGACATTTTTAAAACGTTTGCAGAAACAGAATCCAGGTCTAAAGACTAGCAAATGGAATCTTCGTTACGAAAATAAAACAGTCAATGGTGATGTTTATTTCATATTTAATATAGATGATGATTCAATTGGAATTTTACAGCAATTGGATTGGAAACCTTTTTTTAATTTCTCCAATATACAAATGAAACATTATGATGAAAAGAAATTTAAATGGCCAAATGATTATGTTATGAAACCAAGTTCAACCATTAGTGAAGAATCAGATAGTGACAGTGATGAAGGTAATGGTAATGATATGTCTCAATATAATACGAGTATACCTGATAATGATGTGAATCACAATGATTCAGAAGCAAACATGAATATTAAAAGAGAGCCTCAACACAACGAAGCGTAGTAAGCAATTTAATTTTACTGTTTTACTGTATTCAATAAATTTATAATAAGTTACTATACGATTTAAGTAAAGTGTTTACCGCTACAAATGCGGCATTCTAATTTTATGAATTATATTAAAATCACTCAAATCAATCATTTGTAATTATTTTCCCAGTATAGAATTCTTCAATTCGTATCCGTAATTATTAATTTTCAGTCAAAAGCGTGTATGACCGATCCTATTCCACTTTCTTCTGTTGAAAGCCCAATTCATCACCTCCAGCTCTGCAAGTCTCCATAAATTATACACTTATACACAATAATACACTTTTTAATTCCTGAAATGCATGTTGACATGCACTAGTCCACTCATATGGTGGTGGTGCCTTTGACTCATAGCGTCCTTAATATGTGCAAAGTCCCAGGAAATATCGCAACTGACATTTTATTTTATCAGGATGGGTTCAACTCCTAGTACGACTTCCAAATATTTCTGTTGGTTTTATAATGTATTGCTGTGAACAATTATGTCGTCTAGATAGATTAGACATAGCTTGAATGACAATCCACCAAAAACTGCATCTATTAATGTTTCGAATGCAGCTGGTGCATTGCATAATCCAAACTGTATTACTTTAAATTGACATAAGTCTTGTCCTGTGTAAAAGCCGTCTTCTCTTTATCTTTATCAGCCATTTCTACTTACATATCAAGCATTCAAAACCACGTTGAACCAGACATTGCGTCGAAAGCCACGTCAATGGGTGGTAGTGGTCAAGAATTCTTTTCAGTCACATCGTTCAGTAATCAGTAGTCGACGCAGAATCTGATTAATCCATCTTTTTTGAGAACAAGTATTGCTGATGATGTCAATGGACTACATGACGAATCAATTACATTACTACTCTGCATTTCATTGACCATTATATTTTTTATACTTTCTTTGTGTATGGTAACTTTCTGTTGTTGTTGTGTTCCAATTCCAATATATTAAATATTAATATAAATATATATAAACTTAGATATTGAGCATACATGGTATCAGGTGTGGGGTTGTTTAAAATAATTACATTGACCGTTATTTATTGTTTGTTTCACATTTTGTGTCTTATTATTTATTGCTTTCGTAATTGGGTAAACCAAATGAATTCTCATCAGCGTGTTACGTCATCATTTTGTCAGAAAAATTAATATATTAATATCTTAATTTAAGTCGAATAAGATTGAATATTTGTCAAAAAAAAAAAAAAGAATCTGATCATTTAATATCATTACATCAACTTGAGCACGAACTGTATAGTGCTTCCAATATGATGCTGGTTACGCAGATAAATAAATATGGGCATATAATTATTAATGTAGTCTGTAACATTCAACATTCGCGGTTCAATTTGTGTCGCTTATCGTAAACCAAATGTCATCATCGTTACCACATGGAGATAAAAAACCCATTCGTCATTCATCTCACTTTTGAAGTTGATACTAAACCCATGACGTCCCTAAATATATCCAAATATAAAGAAAGAGTGGTTAACAAACTTTAACTAAACTTTATTTGAAATCAATCCATTTTTATGGAGTATGTATTTATATTTCATTGTAACTAAAGTTCCTCTTTGAGCGATTGTTTTGAAGGTAAGTGGGCACCCAATTTGTTCCAAAATTTAATTCTTTTTTCAAGCAATCCATTTTCCATAGCGACAATTGGAATACGTTCATTTTCTCCGAATCCTATGCGAAGATAATCCAATGGATATTTTTTAGCTGCTATCCACTTTGGAGAATCATTTATGTTCGGTGTTGGATTACTGTTAAGTAAATTCAATTCAATATCGATTTCTTGCTACTTATTATATATATGTATAATATTATACTATAATATTATACTTACCCTGTGTTTGCAAAATTTATCCAATATTCGATCAAAGTTTTACTAATTAATGAATCTAATTTACTTGGCATTGCTTTAATATATAAATTTTTTGAAACTGGAAATAATGGTATCAATTCGTCTGCATGTGAAACGCCTAAAATCAAATAGGAATTTAAAACTGTTTGTACACCTTCGCATCTCATCTTAACCTTCACACTGTGTGGAATCATAGGACATCATTGCACTATCGCCTTAGGTTTATGAAATCTATCCAGCATCTTTACATACATACATGAGAAAAACATGGCAAAAAACAAGAACTTCAGATAAGACAATACTCAACAGGGCAGTTAAAGAAATTAAATTGTTACTAAATAACGTCAAAAAAGAGGCGATTCAAGAATATCTCACAAAATTAACACCAACGGAAGCAACGGATTATTCCATGTGGAAGGCAACAATAACGGCCGTAACGTCACATTCCACCGATCAAAATGAATAATGGCGAATGGGCAAGAACTAACAAAGAAAAAGCTTCAACATTTGCAAAATATTTACAAACAACGTTTTTGCCATACCCATCAGAAATTTCTGTTAATATAAGTGATGAAATATCGAAATATCTGGAATTACAACTAGAAAAACTCATCAAAAATTTTAGCATTGGTGAAATAAGCTGGACAATCAACAAAGAACTGAGCGTAAAAAAGGCTCCGGGTTATGACAAAATCACCTGTGAAATTTTAAAAGAACTGCCAAGAATGGGTAAGTTGTTTATAACATACTTATTTAATTCAATATTAAGAACGGTCGACTTACCCAAGCAATGGAAACCGGCACAGATAATTTTAATCCCAAAAGCAGGGAAGGATTTAAATATGGTAGAATCATATCGAGCAATTAGTTTACTACCCGTAATGTCAAAATTATTCGAGAAACTATTTATGAAAAGATTACGGCCAATTTTGTCGGAAAGGAAACTGATTCCAAACTTTCAATTTGGATTCCGATAGGGACATGAAACTACAGAACAAATTCACGTGCTTGGTCCTACATTATATTTATTATACACAGCCGATCTACCAAGGATCACTGGCACAATGATAACAACATTTGCAGATGATGCAGCAATTCTTGCAACAAATAGTGATCCGATATTGGCGTCACAACGATTACAAGTGGCTTTAAATGAAACATCTATTTTGCTCAGAAAATGGCGAATAAAGGCTAATGAATAAAAATCAGTGCACGTCACATTTACAACCAAAAGGGGAACATGTCCATCGGTTACCTTAAATAACAGGACACTTCCACAGGAAGAATCAGCGAAATATTTGGGTCTACATCTTGATCGTAGGCTCACATGGCAAAAACATATATACAATAAGGCCAAACAATTAAGAACGAAATTCAGCAAAATGTACTGGCTGTTAGGACGCTCTTCACAACTCTCAATAGAAAGTAAACTGATATTATACAAAGCAATATTAATGTATTTGGATATATGGTATCGAGTTGTGGGGAACTACCAGCTACTCGAACATAGAAATAATAGAAAGGTTTCAGGCCAAGGTGTTAAAAGCAATTATAAATGCACCATGGTATGTAAGAAATGCTTCAATCAGAAGGGACATGAACATTCGTTCTATAAAAGAGGTAATTACAATATCGAGCAAAAAATATCGGGAAAGACTTAAACAACACACTAATCAACTAACGGGGGGACTTATGAAGTATGGTTTCACAAGACGCCTAAAGCATAATAAGCCAGTGGATCTAGCAAGAAGATTCACATTGTAATTTAAATATAAAGCTAAATCTATGAAGTATTAAGATATAATTTAATAAAACAAATAACTATGTAACATAAACTTAAGTTAATATTAAGGTAAATAGAAAGCAAAGTTTCACTGGAAACATGCTTACACACGTCAATAACAATATCAAAAAATATTACTAAATATCGATAATGTATGCCTTGGCATCGTTAGTATTAAGATAGATTGTAATAAAACATAATTCTTAAAAAAAAAAAAAAAATCTTTACATACTTCACATATTACCACTGATATCATCCTCATCGCTGGTGACATATAACTTTGTGATACACATTCGGATCAAACTTGAAAACTGTTATGGACAATAATGTGCTTCATCGAATATTAAGAAAATCGTGAATAGATCTATCGATCTCTAAGAAACTAGTGCAATCTAATGGAAGGATATCTACAGATGAACGGTGGTGAAGTAATGGTTAAGAATGTCACACTGATAAATTTTGTTTTGCAGTAAATATTAAAAGAAATTATTCCAATTTGTATATAAGCGGGAAGGTGTTTGATTAATGAGAATTGTGGTTAGACTTTCTGTTTTTTTTAAATTCATTATCATCAGATTTGTAATACCGTAATATTTATCTATTTCAAATATACTTTATCTCATGATAAAACACATTAAATTACCATAATATGTTTCAGGATCTGCTTTGAAAAGTTCTGTAAAACTTGCCGGTCCTTTATGAGAATATAAATATACATAAGTTGCTCCAGCTTCAAATTTTTTTGGTCCCAGTAATCGAGATTTCAAATATTCATTAATACCAGCATTAAACCAACTATCTGAAAATACCTTAAAAATAAAACAATTATTGTTTTGAAGTTTATTTAGTCGATAATATCAATTTACATTTGTCAGATTTTGATTTGTTGTGTCACTCAACTCTTTATTTTTAAAATAGAAATCATTAATTTTTTTTGTTATAATTTCTTGATCTTTCTGGGAATGATGGTTATAATATAGAAGAATTGGTAAAAGTGTATCTCTATTTTTCTTTAAATCGTTGTACAATTCCTGGTTTCCAAAGAGTGCTAAAAATTAAATATATTACCTCAAATAATTTTATGAAAGTTCGAATTTAATTTACCGGCTGTTTTCATGAGTCCTTCGTCTAAATTTATACCCGCAATTAATGGAATAGAATTTGCATGCGGATCCTTAATTGATCGAGGATGTTCTGTAATAAATGCTTCTTCTGAATCTGGTTCAATTACAGGTGGAAATGCAACCATTGGGTCAATATCCCACTCCTGTATATAGAAATGATGAATGTATATTTTACTTATTGTTGTGAATGGAACAAAAATTAATGAAGTTTAAAATTTTGTTTATTAATTAATTGCATAGGCGGGCGGCACCCATGTAGATTGGAGACTTCTATGAAAATATGACTTGCTTCCGCATTTTCTAGCTTAAATGAAAATCATCGCAAAATGACTGTGTGTTGCTGTTATAAAATCAATTGCGTAGACTATTATTTGCCAATCCGATGACAGCTAAACATAAAGGGCGAATTAACCGACCGGCGACATATGCAAATATGTAACAGTTACGAGTCATTCATAGAATTAGTCTGAATTCTGTTAAATTAAAAATGGTGAATGTAAACAACCGATGCATGTCAATTCCCAGTTAGTTGGGTTACTGATTTTGTGAAAGGCGATCTGATCAAAGCATATATACAAATAGTTGCACAAAGGAATGGTGTAGGTAAATCCATAGATACCACCAAATCTGTAAGAAATTAAAACAGCAATGTTTTGACTATTGATAAAATTACAATATTTCAATCCGCTGCAAAAGGAAGAATACTTTCAACTGTAGTTTCTTGAATCAAATAATATTTTGGTTCTTGTCAACACAGTTACTGCTAGTACAAAGACAAATGATATGAAACGTGTCCAGTTCAAATATACGATGCACACAAGAACCACTGGGTTCAAAACCGGTACAAACTGTAGTTACTAATTTGAAAATATGTAACATGAACTAACTTTTGTGCCATACAAATAAAATGTATAAATGAAGTTATCATAACAAAAATAAGATTGGAAGAACCCTGGGTTACATATTTCGTGACGAAAATTGAATAATTGTACACAAAATTTAACAATGAATCTTCAATTAGAATAGAATGAGCAAGTGATTAACTCTTGAAAGAATTTAAGACGGTACTATTCACAGACGTTTCGAAAGTAAACCTTGGTATTGGCACAAGTATCTTCTCGGATTTACAAGAACAACGGCAAATACGTGCAGAACGAAATAACGTATGAGGACAATCAAAATGTAGATGATGAAGAGAAGAATTTTGAATTGTATCAACAGAAATATAGTATTATTATTATATAATCGCACATAACGGCAGCTTTATCATCTGAAGTTCAATATTATAGAATTTTAAATATTGTCTTCGACTTGGAAATGAGGCTTAGAATTCCCGTGTAGTCGACCTTCAGAAAATGTAACTCTTTCATAACGCGTACCGATTAAGCAGCTCAATAAGGTATTTAGTGGAACTGTTCAAATGCTGCGGTTTATTAATCAAAGAGTAGAATAAACGCTTTGCGTTTTAAAGCACTGTAATTTCCTTATCACACTGTGTGTTTATCTCATATTATTTTAATTTGAAGCTTATTTGATAATAAGATTTTCAAGTTCTTTATACTTAATTACCTCATCCATCGAAACATTAATACGTTTCGTGGTCTCAACTGTACGTCCAATAGTGTCCAATTAGTTTCTTATGCAAGCGTCTAGATATATTCAGGTATATTAATGGATAATTATCTGAATTAACTTCACTAAACTCAAATGTCTTCTTCTTCTTCTTCTGCTTCTTTTTCTTTCGTTAACTTTCATAGACTTGTGTTTTTCTAACAATTTAGTTTTGAGATGCGGATGTTCAACTTTGTTTTCGGAGACCCTTTTTGTAGGCCGTGTCCCACTTGTTTCATTGCAATATTTGCAATTCTATTATCTTCTGATTCTATTTCTGAGTGAATGTCCGGTGATTGTATCGTAAGATCTTCATTTCTGTTGCCCTCATAAGTTGTTTAGTTCTGGACGTATCACTCTGGTTTTCCACTGTATATGGTAAAGTGCGTCTTACGCATGTTTTATAAATTCGTTCATGAACTTTTTTCTCCAAATGAGGTCACGACGGCATCCAGATATTGACGAAATCATGTTGGTTAGATAGCTGCTTGTTTCCGCACCTAAGTAACGGAAGTTCATAACTTGCTTAATTGGTATGTCATCTACCACCACTAGCTTGCATTTTATTTGTTCGTTGTTGGTAGACATGAACATGATTCGCATTATGTTAACATTTATCTGCCTTATACAGCAGAAATTATGTTTTACTGAACCCAAACTAATTAATTAATCTTAATTACTTATTAGAACCAGGTATGACTTAGAATTGATTTGAAATAACGCATGAAGCAGTTGTACTACGTAATAAATGTGCCATTTTTTTCCTATAACTAACTCATTAATTATATTTCTAATTGAATCACCTTGATTTTCGGTAACTCATTCTTAGCTGTTGCAATTACTCACTTCTAACTAGTGTAATGTTGTGAACGATATACACTTGATGAAAGTGGAATAACATTAAAAAAAATTAAAATTTTAGTAATCTATAAATTTATGTAACGGCGGGATTCTAAAATGCAGAAATTTTCCACTCACGCAGTCTTGGCAGCGACTATATAAGTTTAATAGAGTATGCTCAGACGATAGATATTACAACTACTGTTTAGTTCTGCAATTGTTCCCTACATCTATCAAAGCTCGTTTTTAAAGAATAGTTCTAAAATGTGAGAATGTTCGTTGCGAATTTTTTCGCAAATCTACCTCATTTTTCTGACTTCAACTTTCATAACTATAGACATTTTATAAAGTGCAAATAAGATATTTGCACATCAAAGAGTAACATTAATATTTGACCCTTGATTATGCATTATCGAACATATGTAACTAATTATCTAGGCAGAAAACGTGTAGAGTTCTTTATTTCGTCCAAAAATTTGGGCGACTGTTTAATATTCAGAATTTTTCAGAGCATGAAATTTAACACTAACAGTTTCTAAAAATCTCACATACATATCATATATTATGTTTCTAAAAATCATAAAATTTACTCTTAATTTTTGA
>JANSTX010043072.1:0-12519 GCA_027564355.1 Penthetria funebris | reverse complement strand
TTTATATTTGTGAGTAATGACATATGGTCGAGGCTAAAAAGATGCTGTTAATGTCATGTTTGTCGACTGGTTGAAAAAACATCTCAACAACAAATTAGATAGCTGAAGATATCTATTGCATGCCAATTATAATTATTTGAATTTATACTTGACGCGACATACATATTGGAAATGGCAAATTAACATTGTAATGAGACGTAATAGTTCAGATGAATAAACTTTTTCCCTTATTATGCTTTCATGTTTCAGATTTTAAATCTTCTTCAATTGATAAACTAAGTATAATACAATGTCTGAATCTATAATTTCGATATAATATTATAGGTTTACAATGTGTAGATACTATATTATGTTTCTAGATTAAAGGATAAGTGTGTTGTATTTTGCATAACTACATCCTGTATTAACTATAATTTCCTGTTATATGTAATAAAGAATATTTGAATTTAAATGAAAATAAATCACATTTCGTATTCATAAAATGTATTTAATGACAATAATAAGTTGATATAATTTTCAAAAGTTCTGTTTCTAAATTTGTATAAAATTATATTATCTATTCATAAAGTTAAAGGATATATTCACAATAGATATTCTCATTTATACACTGTAGAATAATAAATATATCCTAATTTTTATATATAATATACATATAGAACATACGATTACAAGAGTAAAAATATTATATTTTGTTCAGGTAATTTCGTGAATTATTCTAATTTATTTGTATGTGCTAGGATAAGCTAATGGGAGCAATTTTCAGAATATTTGCCATGGAGAACAGAATCAATAAATGTAAAAGTTGTACATAATTTACGAACAGTGTACAGTGTAGAACATTCAATTCGATCCAAAAATGATTGCTTAATCTCAAATAGGTCACAGCAAATTAATGCAGGTGGACCAGAGTACGACTCAAAAATTAGATCGATAAGTCATATTGGTTTAGGTTGCTAAGCGAAGTCAATTTATGGAAGGTCGACTATAAAAGGATTAAAAAATTCGACTGATAATCATGGTGCCGACAACAGGTAACAAATAATCTAATATACAAATTACATCTAATTGTCAAACAACTATAAATTAAAATGTAATTTGTTTGTGAGATTTTTTCACCTGATAGACAAACACGATACACGGTCTTTGTTTGATTCCCGAGCACAAACCAGAAATTTGAACCTCAGACGTTTTCGAATTAAAACTTGACGTGTTGATTGCGACGTTAATGATTAATGATTGAAAAGGAGATGACATATCTATATATATATATTAATTCTGAATTACTTGATTTTTCCATTTACAGACTTTATGTGTTATAATATTAATCCTTCAAGATATGTCAACATTACTTAACAAAAAAAAAAAAACATTGTATATATTATATACGACTATACATTTGTTTTATTTTTGAAAATATTTATTGCCTATAAATGGAAGATTCGTGTTTCATTAAAAATAGAAATCATTTATCATTTATATTAATTCTGTGAAATTTATCATGTTTCGAATATATTGAATATTAGGAGTACAATGAAATAAGTAAAATTAGAATACAAGTATGTATCTATTTTAACTACTTGTAATTACTCTTCAATATTATCACATCATTGAAAAAATATCGAGTTATTTATACTCGTATATCATCTAAACTTCTACGCCTCGAGGACAAATAGGGTGACATTACGATGGTAATTTATCGTTTCAAATATGCATGTAACAGCAAATGTGATTGAGTTACCAGTGGAGGTAAATATTGGTTGACCAATTAAACTATTATTGAGTTGAGATAGTTAACCACTCCATTCGTCACCGTATATAATAACATAGAACTACTTAATCACAATGTTTGTTCACTTATATTTATTCAAATATATTTTCAATAAACTATTAAATATCGTAATAAATTACGTGATACAATTAGAGCTTACTTGAAATAAATTAGATTAATATAGAGGATATACAAGGTTTTCTATGACTATACTCGTATATTACGTAAAAAAGTAACAAACCCCCTTGGTGATATATTTTCAGAAATAAATACATACTAAAGTTATGTTGTCATATTGTCATATTGTCAATCAATATAAGTATATGTGGTGACGAATGGAGGAACTGACGTAACACATCCGCAGGTAAATCAACAACCTATTTGTATTTACTGACGCAGATGAAAAATAGTTCACCAATAAACTATGTAGACGAGATATATTGGAGGATTCTAATTTATTGTTATCTTAGTTGACATTTGACGTTACGTGCACTTTAAAAACTACACCTATTTAACATCGTAATATTAACCTATGCACCATACAGGATTATACTATGAGGTTCGAGATGATGCAATATGTAGGTATTTCTGTAAATAGCATAAATTCGAGTTTATTTACCCAGGACACTAAGATTTATTGAACAGAGAGTTTCATTATTCCAACTTGTGTAACCTATATTAAAATTATATGTCCTTAATGTTTAACTCTCATTCACCCCTTCATATATATGGTGAGAAAAAATAGTAAAGGATTAACGATAATCATTAGATTTGATTCTTTAAAATGATGATTTAGAGAAGCAGTGGTGATGCAGATCGGAATGTCACTATTTTTTTTTAAATTTCAGTAACTAATACATTACCAATATACAATAAATAATACACAGATTAAGAAATAGAACAACTTATTAAAGGATTAATTTAACAAAATTTGAAAAAAATTAACAAGAGCAGTTTTTTCTATTTTTCTTTCCCTGCATATAAAACCATATTTACAATGTAAGTCCATTGTTAAGTGTACATATACTTATCAACCCCTATCATATTAAATTCAATTTGAAGTATAACTATGGAAACACGGGAGGAGTAGTGTAAATATAAAATTATAGTTTTTTTTAAAAACCATATTTTTATAAGCATCTTAAAGATGTAAGAAATTTAAGCAAGCATGTGATTTACATTCTTTCAGGTTGCCTCTTTGTTGAATCGCTTTGTCTAGGAAATATTGAGTGGTGCTTCGATGGTAAGTATTGAGTTTTATTGATTTATTTTTAGGATAAATATGTGAAGGTAAAAGAAGGAAATTTGTGAATAAATTTACTAATCTGCATACTATACAATTGCGGATTTATACAAGTCAATATACTTCTTTCAAATGTCTAAAATCTGCTACGACAATTATTGTGATAATAAATTAAGACAGTAGTACTTTATTACTAGTTAAAAAATGTGGGTATTTTTTTTCCAGATTACTCCATAATGGGCTGTGATCTCTATTTCATTAAAGATCTAATACAATAAAAGTAATTTTTGCAGTTATATTTTTACAATATACAATGCATTGTGAGTAAATTTAAGTGTAACTTCATGTGCTGTAGCAAATTTTTTGAAAAATAACTTTAAATTGACAATTTTCCAATTCCAGAGAAATTACTACAAAATTGAAATACATTTATAACATGTAATTAGATTGAATTGAAAAACTCATTTCACGAGTTCGTCCTTTGTAATCTAAATAGATTGTGTCCCAAAACTGGAGTAAAATATTTTTTTTTTATGCTTCCAGAACTATGGTCTATATCATAAAAAAAAAAATTAAAATTTAAAAGCATCAAAAAGTGGTTAGATAAAGTTGCTCGATCAAAAATTGTCCAATTGACTACCTTGCAAAATTACAATTGTTACAAATGTCATGCCCTATCAATTCCCAATTAATTTTTATTATATCATTAAATCAACTGATATCAGTTTACGAATTGACTTTATATTGATTATTCAATTCAATTGTAACACATTTCATATACAAAACAATATTTTGCCTTTTGGGTACTTTTATGGAATATTCCTGTAATAATTTTTTCTAGTCTAAAAGAAAAGAATTCAATAAATATTAACAATTATTTACAGATTATGCTTTTGGTAAATGTGTTCCTAAATATGGAATTGAATCAGATGAAATGTTCAGGTAAAATTGAAATTCTATTAATTATTGACATAAATAATATTTTCATTATTTTCAATGAAAATACATATAGGGAGCCGTTGGATGAGGAACAATCTCGTATTTTAGCAACAATGCTTGAAGAACTCCAGGGTGCCGGTTTAGGTTGGGAACATTTATTTGTACAATGTCGTATGCAAGGCGCCCTATTTTCTTTACGTAATAGAAAACCGATGCCACCAAATTTATGTGCGAATTTAGCACCTGATCCAGAAATTGTGGCACCACAGAGTCCATTAGCTATTGTACGCTTTACACCACCAAACAATGAATATGCTGATGAAATTTATTATCCACCATTAAAGAAGTCTATTGATAATAGGTTTGTTCGTGGCAATTGAATTCATTTAATATGTTTTCATGAATATTAATATTTTTGCTTTTGGGAAATTTAGAATGTTTTTGGAACAAACTTTACCTAAAACTATACAATCCGAACAAAAACTTACCTCAGAGAATGTAAATTTAAATTCAGATTTACATGCCTATTCACAAAATCAATTTGAAAGATATGATCAACAACAACAGCAGCAACAACCGCAACAACAGCAGCAACCGCAACAACAACAGCAACAACAGCAACCGCAACACCAACAACAACAACAATCGGAATTATTAGTAGAATTACCTGAATATCTTGAATTTGCAGTACCATCTGAAAAAGTTCAGAATCGAATAAAAGATATAAAAAATCGTATAGAATTAAGACGTTTGTTGAGTGAATATGAATCGGGAAACCTAAAACCACCCGTTCACTATAAAAATATGGTATTGGATGGGCAAGATGGAAATTTAATGGGGAACGATAATAATGTTAATAATAAATATAATAATGCAATGGAAAATGAAAACACATCAAAGCACTTTAAAAGAACTCAAATCGATGGATTGTCTTCCATGGTTTGTATTCAAAATAAATTATTTACAAAATTAAACATTAAATGATATAACCTTTTAATCGTTGACATTCCAATTCTAATCACATACACCAGCAATTATATTTATGTATCACATAATAAATCAATTTCAAATATTTAGAAATTCATTGCCATTATCACCTGAATCTGTACAAAATAAGTTCCCACAAAGTGGGTGAATCACATAAATTTAATCTTTACTATCAACAATTTACATCGTATAAATTGCTTTGTTGAAATTTCTGTAGTTTTTCGAGAACTCTGTATTAATGAAAATATAAATAGATGCAGTGATCTTTCGTATGAAAGAAATCTTTAGATCATTTTGTATTATAGATCATCCATTTATTATAAGCTCGATAGTAAGTGAAAGTATTATTTAACAGTGGGAACCATTGTTTGCATGCTAATTAATTTATTAAAATAAGATAGTACGATCTGTCTAACAATACAGATTTTAAAATCTGAACTTTTGAAATAGTTTAATCAAGAGTATATTATACATCGCAGTAGAAATAATAATAGCACTAAAAATATTCATCATCGGCACAAATTTTAAATAATATAATATATGATGAAACTGGCTATGATCTAATATGTAACTTTCACGCAAAACTTTCATTACCCAAATATAAATACATGTTTTTTTTTCCATTCCATTAATTGAAGGATCAGCCTGATGATTTAATTGATATAGATTCAATACCAGCAGAATCCACTTCATTCCGGGAAATTTCACGTGAATACCATATTCCTACAGTTGATTTTCAACAGAATGATCAAACAACGAACTATTTTCGCAAACATCATCGATCCGGACTATTTGACCTAGATGAAGTTACTCATAATGTACCTGCAGACATACTATTAAATCCAAATTATCAACAATATGCTGCAGCACAGATGGATTCAAATGAAATTCCTGTTAAACCGGAAACTGGTGGTGTCTATACTGAAGGTGGATTAGTTTTAATGCCTGATAATGATGGTCACAATCATGCGAGTACATCATGTAATTTTTTTTATTATTATATACAAGAATAATAAATTTACTCTATTTTTTTAATCGTTTGTTAAAAAAGTTGATAGAAAACTAGAAGCAAGAAATCTATTAGCGAATATGCTTGGTTTTACACGACATGAACGATTAGATGTTAAAAAACCTGGTCCACCTGCTGCACCACCACCACCATTATCACAAGTATCTCATGAAATTCCGAAAATAAATGGAAAATTAAATTCTAATGAGATGACGAAAGAAGTTCTTCCGGACAATATTAAACAAATTGGTGTGTGATTCTTACGATAATTGATTTTATGATAATTTTAATCTGTTTCTTTTTTTTTTTTTTTCAATATCTAGAAAAAGTCTCTGGTGATGTTCATAAAAAGACAACACAAGAATTACATTCTGATGATGATCATGGTGCACATTCTGTTGACACTGAGTACACACATGTTATTCTTAAAACTCCGTAAATAATTTATATTACTTAAATGATTTCAATTATAGGCTAAGTTATACGGGTTAGTAATTTTAATTCTGCTTTTTAGTCTTGATAATTGGCGTGATGGTAGACGAATTGTTAACTCTATTGCTGATATGTTAAATATGCAAACATATTTCTCAAGTCCACGTGTTGATCGACATGAAATTTCATTTCGAGTAGAAGAAAATCCGGAACGTAAATCTGCATTTGATATTGCTCGAGCTATAAATGATAATCGATTTAAAATTAATTTATCCAGAAGATTGGGCGTTGTTGTTATTAGAGCTGGAGTTGGCGATAAAGTAAGTGTTTATTTATCTATTTTATGGATTACTGTTTACAATAATCGTAGTTATGAGGTTTTGTTTTTGCCAAAAATGTAATTATGGAAAAAAAATATATATTTCTAATCAGTATAAGGCATCAGACAAAAGAATTTAAAGTGGAATAATAGCCGTCGGATTATTCATTACAAAGGTAGTACATGTGATCTACGTTTTTACGCAATCAGTTCCAGGTCCTACAGCACCTCTTTCAATCCTATTTGTAAGATTGTATACATCACTTAACTGCATATACCTCTACCTGAAATATGCTTGAATCTGCAGTATTTTGTTCTGGGTGTGTAAACTCAAGACTTAAAGACCACAGATAAAATAATCCCAATTGGTTATTTATTATCTAGAATTATGGCTAGATATTTTACGATTTTCCAACTCAACTCTTGCAAAACTACATTAATCCATTTGCTAATTTCCGAACATATCCACCATTCCGTAAATAAGTTGTCACATAATTGCCCATAGTATATAACCAGTGGAGTATGCATTCATTATCTGATATTCTTAACTATGCCAATGAATGTACGTAGTCTCACAGTTATGGGGAGACGTCTCTTCTATTCTCACAACATACATAAATTTATATATACACCAAAGTTCTGGCAGATTTTTTGTTAAAAAAGTAAACAAATTGTATACACTCAGAGGAAGAAATATCCGGTCTACATTAATAATGAAATTACATTTTTTATTTTCCGATAAAGGTTAAAGAAATCGATTCATTAGGTGTAACATCAACAAAAATTGAATCGTCAAATGATGTTAATACAGATGTAACCCATATAATGGCATATATGTTTGCTGGGGCAGGTGCAGCCGCTGTTATTGTTATTGTTGTAACATTATTATTAATTCGTAGACATGATCAAAAGCGCAATAAATTAGGTGGACTTCAGGTGGGTCTATCGGGTACCGAAACATGTAGTAAAGATTATCAAGAATTATGTCGTGCCCGTATGGCTGGTAAAGGGAATACCAATGAAGTTACATCTAGTGGAAGAATTGCTTCGTTAAGCAAAGAAAATGATAGACCACCGTCGTCAAGATCTAGTACATCATCGTGGAGTGAAGAACCGGCTTTATCAAATATGGATATATCAACAGGACATATGGTTTTAGTAAGTAACATAAAAAAAATATGCGATTATATTGTGTGGGATTTTTTTTTTATTTTTATTTATTATTTTTAAATTTTATTTTCAAATTATTAAATTATTTTCAGTCTTATATGGAAGATCATTTACGTAATAAGGGAAGATTGCAAAGAGAATGGGAAGCATTGTGTCGATATGAAGCAGAACCAAGTGCACGTGAATCAGCTCTTCAAATTCAATGTTCAACATTAAATCGATCAACGGCACCATTACCATTTGATCATTCACGTGTTGTTTTAAATCATTTGGCAAATGGTGAAGGATTAGATTATATAAATGCATCAACAATAGTAAAATGAACTTTTTGTTTTCCTTTTTTTATTCAAAACTTTTCAATTAATTTCATCTTAATTGGTTTTCATTGTTTAGACTGATCATGATCCTAGAGCGCCTGCATATGTTGCCGCCCAAGGACCACTTCCAACAACGTTAGCCCACTTTTGGCAAATGATTTGGGAACAAGGTGCCGTTGTTATTGTTGCATTATGTAGACTACAAGAAAATAATGATATTGCTTGTGCAAGATATTGGCCAGAAGAGGGATCAGAAGTTTATCATATATATGAGGTAAAATATTTTAATAATAATTGTGTTTTTTTGTTTTTTTTTTTGTTTTTTTGCTATAATATAAAATATTGCAGGTACATTTAGTTAGCGAACATATATGGTGTGACGATTATTTGGTTAGATCATTTTATTTAAAAAATTTACGTACTAGTGAAACAAGAACGGTTACACAATTCCATTTCTTATCTTGGCCTCAAGCTGGTGTTCCAGCATCGGCAAAAGCATTGTTAGAATTTAGACGAAAAGTTAATAAATCTTATCGTGGCAGATCTTGTCCAGTTGTTGTGCATAGCAGTAATGGTGCCGGACGTACTGGTGCATATATTTTATTAGATTTGGTGTTGGCCAGAATGAATAAGGGTGCAAGAGAAATTGATATTGCCGCAACTTTAGAACATTTACGGGATCAGCGTGCTGGACTTGTGGCAACGAGACAACAATTTGAATTTGTTTTGATGGCTGTAGCTGAAGAGGTAAATTGAATGGAATATTATTTATTTCACAATTTAAAATATTGTTTAAATTTTAAATTTCACTATAAATTTGAAATAATTTTTCTTTATTTAATTATCATATAGGTGCATGCAATTTTAAAAGCTTTGCCGGCAAATTCACAGGTTGAAAAACGTGAACTTGATAAAGATGCTGTTAAGGAGCAAGTTGGTGAAAGTGAAAAGAATACAAAAAATGAAGAAAATGCTAGTGAAAAGAAAGATGAGAAATAATTCTACTAAAGCGTATTAATTTATTTGCTTTTCTTTAAAAATAAATTAGCACAATTTTTTTAATTATTATATTATTCCAAGTATATGTTGCAATTAGTTATAGTTATGTAATTATATAAATTATTTTAGTTTATGTTTATTAATTATTTTATGTATCCCATCATTAAGTGAAGATGAATTTTACATTGTAGTTTTTGTTTTATTATTATTATTTAAAAATTAATTAAACGGGAATATTTAATTTAAAAATTACATCGAATTTTGTCGTGTTTCATAAATGATATATAAAATTTGATTGAATATTTTTTTTTAAAAATAAATTAATTGAGAAATTAAATTATATCATAATTTAATAAATAGCTTAATTATTTTGCTAAAAAATACCTTTAAAAATATTGTCCATTGTCCTAAACTTTGAAATGTTATCAGAATAATTCAATAACAATTGAAAATATCCATTAATCAAATTAATATTTGTTGTCACACAACAATGTGCAGCATTAAAAAAGGTGCGATACTTAAAAAAAAAGTATTTTATCCATCCGATTAAAGTTCATCTAAAAACGATGATTAATCCGTCTGAAATAGTTAATCTTTAAAATTACAATCAACATTCTTATTGTGATTAATGTAAAAAAAAAATCTCATTTGTTCCTATACTTAATTTAGTACTAATTTAAGCTGTGAGATTACTACTTTGTCTATTAAAAAAATTTTAATTCAAAATAATATACATAAATGTAATATTTTGCATTCATTTTTTATTTTGTTTCTCTTAAATTTATTTTTAATTTGTCTTTAAACAATGTACATATATAATATTATATTTATTAAACAACAATAACTTAAATTAGGTGTCAATTTGAAAACATTAAAAAGCAAAAACCTATAAAATATATATGTAATTAAATTTGACAAAACTTTTCAATGTTTATAATTTAAAAACAAAATAAAATAAAAATTTTACTAATTGTAACCAGCCAACAATTTTTAAAATTATATTTTATTTATTTACTTTTAAAATTTCAAATTTTCCTTTTCAAAAAAAAAAAAAAAAAAGAAGTTTTTAAAAAAAACATTTTCGAGCAAAAGGAAATTTTTAACTCACGCATGTACCTCTAATACAAAAAAAAAAAGGATAAATAAATATATTTATTAAATATTTGGACGCATAATGAACATACCAGGAAATGTCTCAAAAAAGCATATAATTCCTTTTATTTAAAAATAATATTACATCTGAAAATGAATTGATTAGATATAACTATATAGTTTTATTCCTTTTTTTCTTTTTTTTTTTTTTTAAAAAAAAAAAGAACATTTGTTAAAAAAGTAACTATAAATATTTACACACTTTATTTATGTAAAATATACGTAAAACACTGATATACAAAAGAAAAACAGGTATTAAATAATTAAAAGGATAAATATATAATTATGTTTTTATATTAATAATTTTAACGCACATAAGCATTTAGTTTTTATAATATCTATTTAAAAAAAAAAAAAATATCTACATGTGAATTGAAACTTTCTTTTTAAATTTATAACTGAATTGATGAAAAAATATCACTTTAAATAATTGAAAATGTTACAGACTTATATATTTATATATAATCTACAATAATCTGACAGGCAGTTTAAATCGAAGGTATATACTTTCGGTATCACCTAATTGAATTTTACATTATTCCGCAAAGTCAAATCAATAGAAATATGAAGAGTTAAATTAGTAGTTTTAGGCGCTAGTTTCGATTAACAATGAATATCATCTGAATGTGACTAATCCAAGATGGGAAAGATTATCTTCGTTTAAAATATATGGGATAACTTGACACAGAGAGTATGGGCGAAATATATCAGAAGAATGATTGTCTCGATGTGATATGGTCAGTTCTGTAACACTGAACAATGGCTATAGTTAGAGACTAACAGAGATATATACTGTTGGGAAGACTTAAACTATCAGATTTATCAGAAATTGAAGAGAATTGTTGGCATTCATTAATGTCACTAACTGGACGGATCCGTCACTGTAACCAACCAACTGATTAATTGGTTATACAAAAGTGTAGAAAATTATGTTTTCAGCATAGGTCACTGTAATCATATTTAATGTGTAAAATTATATCATTCTTCTGGGTTTTTTTTTTTTTTAAATAAATAAACATCATAACTGTTGATCAACTTTTTTGATCCATATTTAAAGATAGGTAGACACTTTAATGGTATGGATAGATTTTCGTTTTATTGAAGAGGTATCAAGTGTCAGCATACATTTCCTTGCTAACAGTATCTGATTACTGAATATGTTCGACATTGAATCAATATTTTTTACATCTGAAAAACTACTTATATACATGACAATATCCAGCAATATTAATTAGCTTTATCAATTATGTTTTTACTCTAATTTTTATTTATAGTATTTTAACATTACTGCAAAATATCCTTTAATTTAAATGAATACAAAATTTACAGTTTGTTAACAATAACAGTTTTATATATATTACACAACATTTATTGCACAAGTTTTGCAATAGAATCTCATGTAGAACTTTTAGTGAAAGTATAGACAATTGACAAATTCGAAGAAAATAAGAACCTTGGTAAGAACTAAAAGTGGAAAAATGGATTAGTATAAAACCAAGCATAGATAAATTCAATTATTAATGGGGTTATTGATTAATTGCAGTTTTGATTTTTTATAAAACAAATTACAAATGTAAAATGCAAGTTCTTTTCGTCGATGGAAAAATACGTAATTGATGGGTTAAAGTCACAATTTTCTAAATTGTTATGGTGAAATGTTAATACATCAAGTCCACAAAATTAAGATCTATAATTTTCATCACAATCACATTTCTATATAAAACGGACATATTCTCGGTGGTTTAGGTAATATAATAGTTTGAGCAATAGTAAGATGTTCACAATGATGAATATAACCAAGCTTTCACATAAGATCGAACAAAAAATTTAATTCGAGATACCAAAGGTATAAATGTATAGCATATCGACAAAGAACATGTAGACTTTGATTTGGAATTTTCGAGAACATATGACATATGTGATTACTGATAAAAGTTTTAATCGTTCACATTTAGATTAAATACTTTTGCAACAATTAATTTTTTTTTTAAATTTTTAATTATTTAATTACTTAATATACATATAGGTATATATGTTATATATAAAAATTTTTTTTAAAGAGATCCATCTAAGGTCTAAAACTTCAGCCAATTACGGATCTTTGCCAGATAATGTAAATTTTATTGAAATATATTTTTAAATAATTTATTTTTTGCTACTATAAGAGAGATTTATATTTACAAT
>JANSTX010043061.1:0-12520 GCA_027564355.1 Penthetria funebris | reverse complement strand
AACTTGAGATTTATATATATAATGTTGTGATCCGTTAAACAATTTCCAGGGCCTACAATAATTGGCAACCAATTATATGTTTCTCTTGTTTTCATTGTGGTTATCTCATGATATTCAATCATGTGGAAAGACTGATTTAATAGTTTAGCTGAAATCGAGGTTAACGACAAGATCGAATCAGTTTTGGATCCGGAAATTCGTAGGTAACAGGCAGGTTTATCAATGGTTTTAAAATTATTGTTGAGCTGTTAGAATGGTAAAACCCATTGTATATGTTATTAGTCAACTTTAAATAAATAGAGTTTTGCATTGTGGAAAGCTAGGTGATATTTTCGATGTATATTTGGCTATTAAACAGGAACGTATACTGTATCCGCATTTGTTTCTTCTCATTTTTACTATTCAGAAAGGTGATAACACGCCTCTTCTCACACTTAGCTAAGTGATC
The DNA here is from genome assembly GCA_027564355.1 of Penthetria funebris. NCBI lineage: Eukaryota > Metazoa > Arthropoda > Insecta > Diptera > Pleciidae > Penthetria > Penthetria funebris. The sequence continues at coordinate 12,072 of JANSTX010043061.1, read as the reverse complement.
TATTTTAGGAAATGAAATTGATAATCATTGTGATTACACAGTTGGAATAACATCAAAAAATTTCAATTCAATTATTTATATAATGGCATCAAAGTTGACTTTCAACATATTGACTGATTTTATTGTGCTTCTTAGAGCAAAATTTCCGAATCATTCTGTAGCTGATTTATGGTCAAGCTAAATTTACAAATTATGTACTACTTTTTAAGGTTAGTAACGTGTCTTTGTTATGGAAATTTGTGATTTCTTTAAATTTTTAAATAGAGCGTATATTCGCCAATTTATGAATTCCTGATATCGATGTGAAAATTTCACTTGTATATATACAAACATAGATAGAATATGCGAGATTTGATAACGCTTGTATCAGGCGTACATAAACCGATAAAGTTATTATTATTTATGTTAAACATGTACTTTAAGTTTACATAGATTGTATGTTAGTCAAGTGTCCAGTTACGCTGTGAGACTTGATCTTCTTTACCATCCACTAAAGCACGCAAAAGTATTTAGTCCGTCTTTCCAGTAAATTAGTAAATCATCGCTAGATTGAAGTGGACATTGTGTTCCATTAAACGGCTACAGGTTAATGGAATTAATTTTAATGTCTAAATATATGCCAAAACCGTAGCCCAGTATTTTAATTGACTTTAACTTGATGATGCAAATTTATAATTCTGTTTCCAATGGTTAAATCGTATAGATATTTTAAGCAATTGGTCACAAACATGTGCAAGTTGTCCAAGTATTTCCTAACCAAATGCACCAGTCAAATTAGTTGCAACAAACATAATAGATATTTGCATATTTTATTTAATGCGTAGATTTTAAATCAATAAATATGATTAGTCATTAAAATACAATAAATATCAATAAATAATAATATTTCTCTTGTTTTGGTTGTTTTTTTTTTTTTTGTTTTTCACCTTATTTTTCATGATTTTTGCTTTATCTTCCTGTCATTTATAAATAAAGAGACTATTTATTTGTCACCCCTATAGAAGCAAAATAATAATACAAATAAAAATTCAAGGTACAGAATTACCTTGAATAAATGAATTATCAGACACCAGTAGACACCTACGCAATTATAATAATAATTTTGCGATTTATACAAAGTGTTTTATCTGATAGGTTTTTTTTTTTATTATTGCTTCTTCTCTTCCAACATCGCAAAATATAATGAACGACGACAATCTTGGGTTCACCAAACTAACTTAACACTGACTATTGTGCAACATAATATTAAGTTAATTAACCTTTCAACATGAGTAATATCACATTTTGCATGGCATTATCATAGCTCTTATAAACGAGTATTATAATAATAATAATAGTATTCATTATTATTATTATTATTAGTTTGTAGTACCTACATACTCCTTAATTGTACAATTGTCGATAATAAAAATGCATTACAATAACATTATAATTGTGATTTTGCAATAATTGCACTCATCTGAAAGGTTAAATAAATTTATTGAACTTTCTAATGACTATTTAAGTATGCAAACTTATTCGAAATCATTCACCTCTCTTTTATAGTATAAATTTTCAAGAAAATTTTATTACATTTTGTGAGGAATGCAGTAAAAACCATAAAAAAAAATTGGGACTGGCAATTTGGTAAAAATTTCTGAACATCAATGAATTTATAGAGAATGTCATCTGGAATATTGAATATACATAGTGCATAAGTTCAAATTGAAATATCAACTTACCATTACCAAACAACTAATTATAATGTTCCGAGAGAATAAATTATGTTTATCTGAATACTATAATTCAACGGTCACAAATGGCGTGACCGATAAACATCTTGACTAATTAAACTATATTTACCACTATATCATCGGACACTCAATCATAACATATGGCAACTTCTAATCAAGCTTCTGACATCTGGCCGAGATTAAACAGTGGATATTTGTGATGTTTGTCGATCAGATGGAAACACAACTCACCAAAAAACTACCTAGCTGGGAAGCTACATGCACTATACCATTCCACAGATTTAATCATTTTTGGAAAAACATAATATTAGTTTTTTGTGTTTACATTTTATTTTTCTTGCATATTAGAAACGGCTAAACGTAGTATTGTCCTATGTTATAATTGGCAATGTAATGTACAAGTCGAGATGATGATGATGAATGTATGAAAATACATCAGATTTCTTAGAATTCCGAAAGTCATTGCGAACGAGAAAAATATCATCGCAAGTATGTATAGTCTATAAATATTAATTTAAAATCGCTACTTTATTCAAATCATGCTCCAATCCCGGAAAAATTTCTCTATAGAAACATCAAAATATAAGACGCAGCCCGTTCGTCATCCGAGAAAAAAGAACTAAGAATCACCAACTAGCGAAATTACTAACGTTGAAAACTTTAAATAATATTAAGTCGATAATATAATTGTTAAATTCACAATCTTTAATATGAAAGATATCACAACTAGGGTGATGCAATAAATGTATTGATGTATTAGAACATAGACCTCAGAGAAACCTGTAAATATATACCCAAAATATATCTTGCTCAAGCATGGGTTACGAATATCCAAAATTTATTTACCAAGATAGAGGATTTTCATTTAAAATATACGAGACACAAAGTTCAAGATAATAATTTTTATGTAAACCAATATATGATTGAACCAACAATTAAAACGTTGAAAAATAGAAAATCTGCTGGTATGGATGATATCTCAAACGAGTGTCTAAAATATAGTGGGGACATTCTAATTGCTGAGATTGTTAAACTGTTCCATAAATTACTTGAACGTAATGAGATACACACAGATTGAAGAATTAGTATAACAATACCTATGATTAAGAAGCGCTGTACAATTGATCCGATTAAATCACTGAAATTTGCGATGAACAGAATGACTCAGAAAGAACTGATCAACTATCGATTCGATATTAATATGACGATAACATGTGGAGAAGTCCAATATCAACTGGAATCCGTCAGGGTGATAGTTTGAACCCAAAATTATTCAATATGGTTATGAACAAAATCATACTGAAAATTAAATCTACTGTAATTGGTTATAGAATGGGAAATCAACTGATCCATATTACTTGTTATGCGGACGATGCTGTTCTCATTGCAGAAAATGAGGACGATTTGCAACGTCTATTATTTGCATTTGAACCAATATGCTTAAAGCTTAAACATGTTGATATCTACTATAAAAACAAAATCAATTGTTATAGCCAAATAACCAATAAGAAGAAAGCTACTACAATTGAGCAAGTTATGAGCTCCAGTTACTTGGGTGCGGAAGCAAGCATACCTATCGAGATGTTACTGCAGAAGTTCACAATCAAACCAACAAGGCTGCATCAATATCTGGATGCGTTCGTGACGTCATTTGGAAAAACTAGTTCATGTTACTAGAAAAAAAAATACGAATTTATGAAACATGAATGCGCTTTATTTTAACATATGCAGTGGAAACCAGCAGTGATACGTCCGAAACTAAACAACGTATGAGAACAACAAAAATGTACATCTTACGTACTATCACCGGTAATTCATTCACAGATAGAATAAGAATTGAGTCAATCTGGAGACGGTTTGCTGATGTCAAATTAGATTCAATAAATAGGAAAATGGACTGAAGGAATGTTCGGTTGACCGAAGACCGGCTACAAGATGATTCAGAGATTCTGCTCCAAGTCATGGTGAAATCACATACATGCATTGCATCAGTATTGAATCCCATTATTGGTGAGGTTATCTGATGATATTCCAGTCCTATGGAAAGAGGGGTTGATAATTAAATTAACGAAAAAGAGTAACTTGTGTATATGCGAGAACTGGCGTACTGAACACGATAAACAAAGTTATAGCTATTATCGTGCACGACAGCATCAGTTCAGTTTTACAACCGACTATTCGAAAGAAACAGGCAGGTTTCATGTCTGGTAGGTCTTGAACAGACCATTCCAATACATTACGGATTATTGTATAGCTGAACCGCATGGTATCAAATGGGATCTAATCGGACTCTGGCGGTCGTCACAAATTTCAAAAATCTAAAGTTGCGCATTTTTACAACAAATGGTTTAACGGTGACAAATAACAGACGCATACTAAAAGTTTCAAGTCAAATACAATATCAAATCAGAATTTGTGGTAACAAAAGTGTCACTCGAAGAAAGTGGAATTGGATCGGATATACACTGAGACGATCGCGTGGAGTAAAGGTCGCGATGATGATGTTGAATTGTTCACATAATACTAAGGCGCATCTTCATCTCTTTCACACACACTTTCTGCAAATTAGAACAGTCCTTGTAGACCAATTTAGAAAATGTGATTTTTTGTTTACAAATAAAATTCTTTTTTATGTCTACTAATTATCTTTGAAAAAGATGGTTCTTAACATCATTGCTGTCTGACATTACATTTTTGTTGTTAGATTAAGGTTCGCTGTCATCTGGTCGATTTTCTTTCGATTGTTTCAATTTTATATCCACATTTTTTTTTATCTCAGTGACCTATGCGGGTTTTGCTTATCAATTATTCTCTTTATTAGATTACAAGATGAAGTTCCTGCTGCTGATAAGCCTTCAGTCATTTTTCTGTATGAAGTTTAATATTTTTGCAGTTATTACTTTTTGTGTCATTTAGTTGCTCCCAAGTAATTGATCTCATCAAATCCTTTCCACTTGTTGGTTTGCAGGTTTTAATTATAAAGAGATGTTGAACCATATATTGTAATGAAAATCTGTAAGTTGATGAGTGCAGCATAATTAGATAGTATATGCTTAAAAAATTTATGTTTAGTCACAGTAATTCTTCTGACTGAAAATAAGGACGTAGACGATTTTATCTTTAAAACGAATGGGTTTTTTTTTTAAAAAAAATACAGTCGATTTGAAATAAGGGTTCTTTTTTTTTTACATACAGGTGTTATTTGCTTATAATAATTGTAGTTGATAAAATCAAATTATATGATAGTCGTGCAAGTACACGTATGCAAAATGTATTCCACAGTTATGTGTTTAAGAATATATAAAGGTTAATAGCCCCTCATATGGTAAAATAAAAAACACTTGACATCATGAACGTTATTTATGAAGGAAAACCAAGTAAAATGTATGAAGATAGATATGTATATAGTGTAACACAGTTTTAAATTCATAAACCCGGGTTTTAATATTATTTTATTGCTCCGGGTGTCATAAATATATAGAAAGAACCATTATGATTTATAGCAAATAAACACATTTAGTGTTATTATGCATGCAGAGATTATGAAGATTATGCTATGTAGTACATATAAAAATGGTGAATAGGTTCGCATTTTTTTAAAGTGCAAATGTTAAATATTTTTAAAAACTGTTTTTCTTTTTTTGTTTTTAAATTTACTTTTATATTTACTACAAACACATAAATAACAATGTGAAGATTTATATGATGTCTATAAACTGCATAAAAGAAAACAATGACTTATTGTTATGTATGAATGCAAAAAGATTTGCAATTTATGTATATACATATATAGTTAATAATATGTTCCGTATAAAGGGTGCATTAATGCATATTACGAACAAGAATTATTTCCATTGGGATTACCTACATCCATACCGAGTACCCATATATAAAGGAACTTGTATAATTACAATTATGTATGTAATGTACGTTACGCGACTATATGCGAATTTTATATATTTATCATATTATAAAGGCTTATGGTTCAAATGAATAGTCTTGCCTAAACAAAATTGCATCAATAAAGGGATAATTATTAACTTGTCAGTTCAATTGTGTTCCATATTAATGAGACGGATAATTAGAAACTTTCTAATTTAAATCAAGACTTGAGGCTGCGGTACAAAATGTAGCCATTGAATAACCAACTTTGTAAACCCATTTCACTACCATTACTCAATAGCATTCTTAACGGTAATCGAATTATTTTCAATCATTAAAAAAAAAAAAAATCTTTACTAGTAAGATTATTGATTTCATTGAAAGCAAGCAACTTCTTACCGACTCACAAATGAATTTCAGAAAGTGATATTCCACTGGTCACAAGATCATAACTATGCTAAACATAATCAGTTTTGCTCTAGACTGCGAGAAAGTTTTCGTCACGTAATTTATAATTTCCAAACGAGCAGATCGTTTAGGGTTCGCATTGTTGACCACTTGTTCAATTTTCATGCTATATCTGCTGGCTTTATTCTTTTTACGCTCTATATTGCTGACCTACCATCTTCCTCTTACGGTTTCGATTTATCTGTACATCATCACATCAGCATCTTACATATTAACTAAGCCACTATAACAGCAATCATGAATCTACACTTAACGATAACAAATAGTAGTTATGGGCACTAATCCGACCTTACGTACTAACAATGTTAAGAGACATATGACTTTTTATTATTGACCATAGACTACAAATAGAGGGTTGTTCCCGGGTCTCATTTCCCAGTATATACCAAGCAAAAAGCATTCCCGAATCCCTACTAAACACTATCAATCTCAATTATAAACAATATGTCAGCTGCAGGTAACATAGTTCATGGAAGAGGATTCTGTATTGTACAAAACAGAAATTGCATAATAGTTATTGATAGACTCAAGACGCTCTTATAGCTGATCTTTTGTTGTCATAAGGCGGTCAATCCAACATGTAACTTATAAATCACTGTTATATCACCCTGGTAATAATACGAGTTTTTTCGTTTTTTTAGACTAATTTTTGTAGCAGAATATCTGGCATATGTGTATAAAATGTAATAGACATCGCCACGTATTTTACCGTTTATATCATGTCTCTATTTCGAACCGCTTACCAGAAATTGCAATTTTTTTGTTTTTGATGAAAAACGTTGGTACATTTCATAGGTTTGTGGATTTGTATCAGGACATCATAATGTTCAGAAGATCTATTTTATTTAAAATGCAAATAGCTCGGAAACGGTTATAGATAGAGTTTTCGTGTCTGAGGATGAAATATGTAGAAAGTCGTTGCGTATCTTTTGCAATAAAAAGCGATGCTAACATCCTTGTAATAGCACGAGTTTTTTCGTTTTTTTTAAACTATCTGTTGTGTATCTGGCGTATGTATATATATCGTCACTACAAAATGTCAATAGCATGAAATAAATTGATATTAGATTTACAAATACATTTAAGTTCAACTCGACCACAGTGTGGCTATGATATTTCGCTTGTTACATTTAATTGCACCGATCTTTATTACATAATACCAGTAGACTTGATGAAAAAAATCAAGAATCTTTGTTACAAACAATTTATAAGATCTTTAATGACATACACATTCTTCACTTGTTCCTCAATATTGTCACACCAAATGGAAAAAATTAGAATCCTTTTAACGTACAGTTCTTCGACTTCTGCACTGGTATTGAAAGCATCGCCCGAATATTGGTTAGATAGACTGTAGAATACCTAGACAAAATTAGGATCTCAAAAAATCATACCCTCCATTGATTCAACAGATCGATCTGATAATTTCGGTTGGATCAGTTTCATTGCAGCCAAGAAACCATTGCACAATACTTGTTAAATCTTGAATATAAATTGAATACATTAACTTTAACAGGTTTGAGGTTTTAATAAAATAGTAATCTAAGAATTTCAAAATTTTTGCCATTATGATGATATTCTAACTAATCACATCTATCATATGTCTCTAATTATGCAAATCACATTACTGACATAAAATACTTGCATAGTACAAGTAAAATAATTGTATAATTCTTAGGAAAAATTAATAGATTTTAATAATCATTTCTGTATTGCTTCTCTGTTCTGTACTAATTATCCCATAAAATACAATAAAATTCTGTTATTGTTTTATAAATACTGTCATCATCAATTACTATTAAGAAAGACGTTTTTGTTAGACGTGCGTGCGTAATTTAATAAGTTCTAATTTAAAAGTCCGTAGACCTCTTCTTAACGTGACCTATCTTATTGTTGTTACTAATTTAAATAATGATATATATGTGTAAATACGAGAGTGAATGGATAAGGAAGTTGGAATTCTAAGAGCATATGCAAGTTATCACCAAAAATCATATTGCTTTTCATATCCGATCATTCAGTAAAGGGTCACAGTCGCAAAATTTCGGGCACATATGACAATCTGTTTTGCTTTGACAGCCATTGAAAATAAACAATTTTTTTAGTTTCAATTGTGTTACAAAAGGGAAAAAGTTAATTCTCTGTTTTGTACAAACACAATATCAATACAATTAATAGATCGTCCAAACAGTGGTGACCATTTTTTCAGTAGTCAGCGGACTACTGAAGAAATGGTTGAGGAAGTCCATGATAGCCAATCCATTACTATTAATAAAACATGGATAACTCTCTATATACCAGAAATAAAAGAACAATCGAAACGGTGATAGAATCTGGTTAAACCGCGTCACTTTAGACAAACATCAGTAAAAATGGTTATGACCTCGGTTATTTTTTAAAATGCATATGGTGTGATATTCACCGATTATTTAGAAAAACTAGACCATGCGAGAATTAGGAAACGAAAACAGTGTATTCATATCAGTATAATGCAGCCGCTCACACATTGTCAATTGTCACGCTCAGATTTAATAATTTTCGTCCTTTTTCCTCTTTCCAAACTTTCCGAATCAAATTCAAAAATTCTGTTCAAGAATGCAATTATCAATACACCCCCGCCTGTAAATTCAATAAAATAGTGATATAACATACGCGTATAATGTCATAATATGAATTACAATTTATTATGGATTTTATAATATTATTGATTTTTATTTGTATGCAATTATTTTGACGTGGAATGTCTTATTAATTAACAAGAAATTAAAGATTCTTATCTTGACATTTGATGGCCTAATAAATTTTATACTCATAATGAATATGTTTAATAAAGGGAATATTAACTATAATTTCTAATGTATGCATTAATTGGTAATAAAGAAAATTACAAAGCATATATGATATTAAAATGAAATGCATTTATGAAATGCACTTCTGTGTATGTGCATTTTATTATTAACAAAATATTATGAAGTTACCAAAGAAAACAATTATTTAATTTGCAAAAATTATTATATTCGTAAATATATAGACAGAAAAAAATCCAACTAAAGATCCAAAGGAGGTCGAATCGTTGATTATTAAATTTTTTAAGATGCTGCTCTTAAAGATTATAATGAATTGAATATGTACATTTTCAAATAAAAAAATTTTTTTGTAAATTAACCTCATAACCCATCCTATGTACCCTTGATGATGATGTAGGAGTCCAATGTCAGTTCTCACACATGCTCAAATTACACTTCTTTTGACACCTTGGTTATCAGTTTTGTTTTGCATTCGATCGGAAATATCTTCGAATGGTCACACAACATCAAACAGTTGCGATATTGTCAAAGTTCACTTTTAAAATTTCTGGTGCAATATTTAACACACAAAAATGTATCATATGCCTGCCTGTCCACTTGCAGCGTCTGATTTAAGATTAAATAGCCATGAATGAATTGAATTGCACGTTCTGCACTTTCACACCGTCAGTTTTCATATTAAATGATTGGTTTAACGGAATCAAAATATGTGTAACTTTTAAATGTATAAAAAAAAAAAACGTACATGTAATTTTTGTATAATTATATCCATTTAATACGTTTAGCTTTTAGTATATTAAAAGAGAGTCAGATTTTGGTATTGCCAGCGTTAATTAAAAGACATATATATTAATATAGTTAAACTTATTATAGTAAAATGAATGTCCACTAATTAGTCGAATATAAATTGATTTCATAAAAATTCTATTTTTCAATATCTCAAAGTGTACACCTAATTATTTGAATTTCATAACTTACATTCATTATTTCACGGTGGTCTTGCCGAATTTAAAATTGAAATAACTCATCTGGCAATCAAAGTAATTTTTTGTTTTCACTAAGTCGTTTGTTTGTTTTTTGTTTTTAATTTTTTTTTTTGTTATCTCATCATCATCATCATCATCGTTGTCTCACCCATCATCATCACTATTTAAATTTAAAATAAAATAATAAAAATAAATCCTTGTTTATATTATATAATATATGTACATGCCACCTCGAGGTTACGCAAAAAGACATTTTGCCAAAGAATTTCGCTATTATTGTATTATATTATTATTATTGTTGGAAATGTTAGACTGTTTGACGACTTCTGGCTAATGCCTTCAGTAGTGTTATGAATATACCTACATTCTTGCATACTTGTTGTCTAGCAGATATTATAAGTAGATGTAGTATATAAGTTGTAAATAACTCGTATGAACCAATATCAGCTGATTAGTTACTAGGAAATATTGTATTCTATAAATATCTACATATACCTATCTATGCTTTCTTAAGGTTTCCTACAAATATGCTAACATATGAATATTATATAATATAGTATATCTATAGACTATATCGGTCTACTCATATATAGTGATAGACTTAATAAATAGACACTCATATGTGACCATATATTATATTAACCATATGGGCACATATGAATTGCTTCTTATGATATAATCTTCCGAATGAACTTAATCAAATTATCATTTTGTTTAGCTTTAACTTTATATGTTTTGTCAATATATGCTTTAGCATTTATTTGTTTAATAAGATATTTATCAATATATTGGATAAACAAAATTCAAATTCAATAAAATAACTGTTTGAATTAATAATTTAAAATTTATTGACTTTAAATCAGAAACGATAAGTATTTCATAGTCATACGTGGTGTGGGCTAATTATACGATGATTAAATGTTTATTAAAATGCTATTAAAATGCTATTAAACTGCATTTATGATCATTGAAATTGACCGATTTAATGTCAAACTCAAACATATCGTGCAGGTCGGTAAATTATAGAAATCAGATGGGATTCCTTGGAATGTGGCAAAAGTTTTCACCATCTTATCCATTCAACTACGGATATAGGTATCCATAATACCTTAATGTTAGCCGATGGTCTTTGAAAAATTCATTAACTTCAAGATCATATCATATTTGAAATCTCACAATTGTAGACATTAGATTAATTGTAAACATTATGACTTAGCTTAATGGAGTAGATGTCAGGTGAAAATTATAAGCTTATTTAGTTAATTTCAGTGTACATGTGTGTTTGTGTTGTAGTGATTGTTTGGACGGTTGGTCGTTTTAATTAACTAAATGGTTAAGGTAAACCGTCAAGTGTTGAAGTCATTCACAAGTGCCACAGGCACCAATTGACTAGAATTTGAATTACTAATAATTGAATTAATATTAATTATTATACGATGTCATTTATCACTTATTTAAATTGCGCATCATTAAAGCTAACGCTAAATGCGGTACTATTGTAAGATTGCACGAATGTTGGAAGGTGACAAATCGAGATGAAGAACCGGCATTAAGAAGTCTAGTAACTAGGTCATATAGTAAATAAAGGTGATAGCCATAGATATTGTGGATAATGGATTATTTGCTGAAATTCGTACTAAAGGGGAACTTTAGTTATATTATCAGGATATGGCAGAATGACATCAAAGTAAATTATGCACAATTGAACAGTATGGTATTTTAACATAATATTGGAAGTATTAAAAACATTTAAAATCATCAGTTGCAAAAAAAAAAATTATGAATTAATCCATTTGAAATATGACAAACACAATCAAAATAAATATAAAATATACGACTGTTAGTGTCAAACTGTCTATTCTGTTTGTGTCAAATCAAATTAAATACAAATTTACCACTCGCATTAAACAGCAGCTGGCTAACTAACTGCACATTCAATCGGTATGTAATATACGTGCCACTATTTTATATAACTATTGACCATGCAACAAAACGAAACAACAATCTTCTTCTTCTTCTTCTTCTTCTTCTTCTTCCTTACCTTTTTCCTTAATCAGGGTCGACCCTCCATGGAAGAGTATCCTGTATTGAACCGGACAGAAATTGCATAATAGTTATGAAGATTAATGGGCTTAATGCAGAATCCTGATGCACACCAACGTTTACATTGAATGAGGTAGATGTTCCACAATTTGT
>JANSTX010043050.1:0-12523 GCA_027564355.1 Penthetria funebris | reverse complement strand
GCCAACCTTCGACTTTGCGAAATTTGAAGCCATTTCCTACTTCTAGCTGACGCGAGCTAATGAGTTATTTGTATTGCCGCCCATGTTCGGCAATTTAAAAATTTAACTGTGATTATTGAATGTCGCCACTTACTCGTCATGTCATCATGTTATCATTCATCGTTTAGTAAAGCTCAAGATGATGATGCTAAAACGATGGAATCTGAAATTATTAGAGAATAATTACAATGTTTAGCTAGATATAAATCAACAATATATTAGTTTATTTATTTGTATGCAATTTTTTGTGTTTGATTTCACTAGTCAATCCATTGAATTCGTTCATAGTACCATTCTAAGGATATTATATTATGCATATAATATTTTTAAAGAAAATGCAATACTAACCCATTGGAACAACAATTTCAAATTTCATATTCCTTAAACATTTTCAATTTGTTTTAATAGATGGTACTGCATGTTATGATATTGCAGTTTGTTGACAAATTGCATACACTGTAAAATATACAAAATTTACATTTCCAACAAGTTTTGACATTTCATTTGGGGTGGTGTTTCTTTTTTAATAAACAGATAAATTAAGCTGCAGAATTTGTGAAATATTATTTATGTAAGCGATTATTTGATACAGTAATTAAGTTTAATTAGAATTAATTAATTTAATTGAAATATATATTGGACACAAACATACACATACAGTATCAACGTGTATAAAATTGATGATATTTTTTTTACATTTATTATCAAAAATGTTATTTCAATGGCTGACGAAATTGATTTTTTGCCCATATTATCCAACATTCAATTCTGTAAAAATGTTAAAATCAAAAAAAACTGATGAATAAACTGATGGTCAAAGGAATCAATAAAATATAATTTTCAATTTATTTTTTTTTATATTAAACGCCCCCATATTGTCCACTTTTTTTTACTATCGATTGTCCAACAAATGACAAACGCTAGTTTAAATACCAAGGATTAATATTACAATAATCCAGAAATAAATTTTATATTACTTTCTAGTTAAAATTGAAGACAAGAAATATGACAGACTCAAAATATTTTACAACAACGAAGAAAGGAGAGATCTTTGAATTAAAATCAGAGCTGAATAATGATAAAAAGGAAAAGAAAAAGGAAGCTGTCAAAAAGGTATAACAATCACCTGAATTACATAAAAAATAATGTGCAATTTGTTAGCATTATTATTAAGTGGTGACATCATCGTTATTTGACCCCATATTTCATAAATAAATGTTGCATTATTCAATGTAGCACCTCACATTGTTAAAAACATGTACCCAGTGGTTATTATGTATTGTCCAATCATGTCATGAATATCAACTATTTCTTTTCTTTTTTTGTATTGTCACAGTTGACACATTATCAGTGATTAGAATTTCGGAAACAATGAAATTGCTCAATATAATTTTTTAAAAATCTCATCATGTTAACCTGTATACGATGTTCACAGTTTCTAATTATGCATGTAACATCCACATCATCAGGCAACTAGAATTTAAATATGCCAACTGGAGAATATAATTAGTAAAGTGTTGCATAAATTTCCACCAACATAATTTGTTGGTGAGATGTTTTTTCAATCAGTCAACAAAAGACGGTATTCACTGCATCTGTTTAGTCTCAAAACACACACACCACTGGTGACATACATTATGATCGATTTACCGATGACACCACGCGTAAGGTTAAGATGAGATGAATAACTTTGATGATAGTCGACCACTACATTCTTTAGCACATTACCTTACTGAATTTTGATTAAAATTTCTTCTAATTCAAACGAACTATGTAAATGTGAATTTCTTATTATTATTTTATTAAGGTCATAGCCAGTATGACTGTTGGCAAAGATGTGTCAGCATTATTTCCTGACGTTGTAAATTGTATGCAGACCGATAATTTGGAATTAAAAAAATTGGTTTACTTATATTTGATGAATTATGCAAAATCTCAGCCAGATATGGCAATTATGGCTGTTAATACATTTGTAAAGGTTAGTATTTTGTTTTATTTTTCTAACTTTAATTTCGTCACAACAATAATTCTCAATAGACTAAAATTTAAAAAGAATCAGAAAAAACAGAGTTTTCTCTTTGAAAAATTTTTATTTTTAATTTATTTTTATTATTAAAGATAAAAAATTCTCTATTTAATAAATTTTTGAAATATGTTATGTGTTTTTAGTTGTTTTTATTTTAATTATTATTTATTATTTATTTATTTTTTTTGTTATTCAGTTTTTAATTCTTAGTTTGTTATTTTATAGTTTTCTATATATCCGAAAATAAATATAGTTTTTATTTTTATTTGATTAATTTCAATTTATTTATTATTTTATTTTATTTAATGTGATCTTTAATTTTAATAAAAATGAAAGAAAAGAAATAAAAACAATTGATCATTGAACAATCTTTTTAAAAATACATAATATAAATTATTGAATAAATAAAATAAGAGAAAAAAAAATTAGTGTCACACACATTGTGTTATACAATTTAAATTTGTAAATTGCTAGCACCTATGTGTTGTTTATTTTGCTTTATCCATGCTAAAATAAAGGATTTGCCCTCTTCGCAACTTGTAAAGGTAATAAATTTAAATTATTAAACTGTTTACTATATTAATCAACAACCAGTTGTAGAGGTCATTTCATTATAAATTCATTTTTAATTTTATTATTAGCAAAATTCTCCTTTTTTTTTTTTTTGTTTTTGAGAAGGTGTATGTGAGTCTAAAGATGGACTAACCATTAGTTTATTAATGTTCATTATGACGAAGAATTACAATTATTTAGAAATTATAAATAAATAAATGACTAATATTATATGTTATCAATGGTAGACATTCAATTTAATTATATATAAACTCCTTTAACGGATGTTATATTTCTTTGAAACTAAATAGAAATTTTGTATATAACATTATTTAAACAAATTGATCGAATCCGAAACAAAGTAAAATACACAGTATTTCAAATTTATGGTTTGTAATTCACAAATGAACAGAATGTACATCAACAATAGTATCGTTTATATTATCATTTTTCCGTAGTACATAACTTTACCTGCTCTATGTCTAACTATACATTGATAATAACTTCGAGAATTGTTGATTGTGAATTTATATAATTTACTTCATAAGTAAGTTTTAATATAATAGACAAAATTTTAACAAGAAGTCACTTCTGTAATAATAGTGGCAACTGAATTAATTGCCTATCATCGAGATTTATCAACCCATCTTTATCTCTCCGCGGTGACACAGTTAACTCGATCACTATGATATGTCAGTAATTGTGCTGAAGACAATTGTGACAATCGAATTTGGTTTTTAATGTTACCAATCTAGGGACACTATAGATCAATAATCATTATTATTACACATGCATATTTAAATTGTATTTATTTATTAATAAATATTTCTTTCATACTCAATACTGTTGTACGAACAACAATACAACCTTTCAATTCTTTGAAATAAGTACAAAAAATTGTCTAATTACATTATCAGTAATTAAATTAATTATGAAAAGGAGAATTTTGTTTTTTTTTTATTATTTTTCAACTCTTAATTATTTTTTCAACAAAGTTTTCATTGTTTGAACATTTGGTTATTGTTAAATTTAAATATATAATAATATTTAGTTTTTTAAAACGGCTTATAAATGTAAAAAGGCTATAAACCTAAATAATTCTCAAAAATACTATTTTCTTTAAATTAAATCGGAAAAACATATATTTTTTAGATAAAATTTTGTAAATATCGTTTTAATAAAATTATTAACTATACACAAAGAAAAGCACATAACATTAAAATTAACTTCTCGCTGTCATTGATAACTTCTTTTTTTCTTATTTGTTTTTTTTTTTTTTAACAAAATAGAGTCCTTTCTCACATCATATTTTTTAGCAATAAAATATTATTGCAATCTCATATTTAAAACTTTTAATTAATAAATTAAAACAAGGAAAAATCATTTAGGTCATATATTTTTTGCTTCTTTTTTTTCTTTAGAAAATATTAGTTAAAAAATTACATTTTTTACGTTAATAAAAGCTTTTGCTAGTTAATTTATACAACATTAAATAAATGATTGTATTATTGTATATTTTTTTGTAATAGAAAATTTAATTTTCTGTTTTGTTTATTTAATTATAACCGAAAAGGATTGTGAAGACTCGAATCCATTGATTCGAGCACTTGCTGTACGTACAATGGGTTGTATTCGTGTTGATAAAATAACAGAGTATTTATGTGAACCATTAAGGAAATGCTTAAAAGATGAGGATCCTTATGTGAGAAAAACAGCTGCTGTTTGTGTTGCTAAATTATATGATATATCATCGTCGATGGTAAGTGTTAAAAATTATTATATTTTCATTTAAAAATTTACTACTTACTATTTTCTAAATATTTTGTAAATATTATGTTAACTAATTACCAATTTCGAGTATGTTAGGTGATATTTGTGCGATACTAAGTAAATAAGCAATGTATTTATATTGTTACCTATCCACACATATGTATAAGAATTATATATGAAAATGACTATATATTGCAAATCATTATAAAGGATTTATTAATTGATCCACTATCATATTGATAATTCAAAACTCATTCGACAAAAATGGTGAAAACATTTTAAGGAGCAAAATCTGCTATTCAATTAATTGATAATTTGGCATTTAATTCACTGCGTGATAACGTAAAACTATTATGTTTATATGCATTCAATAAACATAAACTTTCAAGTATACAAGATTGGAAGGTTCACTTCCACCTGAAATATATTAGAAAAAACATTTTAGAACCAAAATTATTACATTAAACATTTTTTTGAATTCTCATCGATCACATCTAAAAATTCTTTTTCAGCTCATGTTTGAGTGCCTGAGACAGTCTAGATTAGGATCAACGTCAAAAGTGAATTGAATTTCTGATCAAATGATTGCGTAACTTCTTATTGGTGGTCTTGACCTTTTTGATAATACTAAGATAAATTGAGATACAATAAATTTTAAGGACAGTGAGATGCGATTTTTTTTAATTAACGTCCAATTACACCAAAACACATAATTTTGTGAAGGACATAAGATGTCAACCTCGAACTGATTATCTTGAATGACTGCAATATGACAAAGGTGAACATTTTCGGTATATGGTGATGATATAGATGAAGTAGATGACTTTCAAGTTTTTTTTTTTGTACAATAAATTGTGATGCTGAATACAGATGTAATTTAACTTATACACAAACTCGACGAGTGTGTGACTGTTTTCTCAGATGTCAAGGAATCTCCACTTGGCCATTTTTAAAACTAATTGTTTATCAGTTTAGAAGGTGGCAAATAATATCTACCTGACGTAATGTCGAACGAGAGTTGTAAACAGTTGAATCAATGAACAATTTTGTCATTCGTATAAAGTGAAAAATGAATCGGCAATTGGTGATATTTCACGATGTGTGCTTGACTTGAATCATCTGAACCATCTGGTGACGAATCATCATTACTGATTCTTGGTATTACCATATTGGATGTGGATGAATTGAAGTGCAGGTGCTACTCAGATCATGAATGGCAAATAAATGTGTGTTAGGAATGGCGAATGTTCATTTTGAGCGCATTATTTAGGAACTTTGTACTGTCTTTACTTACAGTTTCGTGACTCAAATTCCCGAAATTTTATCCCATTTTCATTTCTATTATCTTCGTTATCCACTTTATTTTAATTTATTCAAATTTCTTTATGTTAAAACTATAGGTCGAAGATCAAGGTTTTCTTGACCAATTAAAAGATCTGCTATCCGATTCAAATCCAATGGTTGTTGCAAATGCTGTGGCCGCATTAAGTGAAATAAATGAAGCAAGCCAATCGGGACAACCATTAGTTGAAATGAATTCAGCAACAATAAATAAATTATTAACTGCATTAAATGAATGCACTGAATGGGGTCAAGTATTTATACTTGATTCATTAGCCAATTATAGCCCAAAAGATGAACGTGAAGCGCAATCAATTTGTGAACGTATAACACCACGTTTGGCACATGCAAATGCAGCCGTTGTTTTAAGTGCTGTCAAAGTTTTAATGAAACTATTAGAGATGCTGTCAAGTGACAGTGATTTTTGTGCTACATTAACAAAAAAACTGGCACCACCATTGGTCACATTATTATCATCTGAACCCGAAGTACAATATGTTGCATTACGAAATATTAATTTAATTGTACAAAAACGACCGGATATTTTGAAACATGAAATGAAAGTATTTTTTGTAAAATACAATGATCCAATTTATGTTAAATTGGAAAAACTTGATATTATGATACGTTTGGCAAATCAAAGTAATATTGCTCAAGTATTGAGTGAATTAAAAGAATATGCAACTGAAGTTGATGTTGATTTTGTACGTAAAGCGGTACGTGCCATTGGACGATGTGCAATTAAAGTTGAACCATCGGCTGAACGTTGTGTCTCAACATTATTGGATTTAATACAGACAAAGGTGAATTATGTTGTTCAAGAGGCAATTGTTGTTATAAAAGATATTTTCCGTAAATATCCAAATAAATATGAAAGTATTATAAGTACATTGTGTGAAAATTTGGATACATTAGATGAACCAGAAGCAAGAGCATCAATGGTTTGGATTATTGGTGAATATGCTGAACGTATTGATAATGCCGATGAATTACTTGATAGTTTTCTGGAAGGTTTTCAAGATGAAAATGCTCAAGTACAATTACAATTATTGACAGCTGTTGTTAAATTATTTTTAAAACGTCCATCGGATACCCAAGAATTGGTTCAACATGTTCTGTCACTTGCCACACAAGATTCAGACAATCCGGATTTACGTGATCGTGGTTTTATTTATTGGCGTCTATTATCCACAGATCCGGCAGCCGCAAAAGAAGTTGTATTGGCCGATAAACCATTAATATCAGAAGAAACTGATTTATTGGAACCAACATTGTTAGATGAACTTATATGTCATATAAGTTCATTGGCAAGTGTTTATCATAAACCACCAACAGCATTTGTAGAGGGTCGTAGTGCTGGTATACGTAAATCATTACCAAATCGTTCTGGTTCGGCAAATAATACAGATGAAAGTGCAGCACACACGACAAATGAATCAACTGTTATACCAAATCAGGATTCATTAATTGGTGATTTATTATCAATGGATATTGGTACACCGGCACCGGTTATACCCGTTGCACCAACAAGTAATATTGATTTATTGGGCGGCGGTTTAGATATTTTGGTAAATTAGCACAAAAAAAAATATACATTTGCAAATATATTTGGATGGTTTTTGTTAATATAAAATTTTTATTGTTTTTTAAATTTATAGTTAGGTGGTGTTTCCGATATGTCAACAGCAAGTGGTGGAAATGGTGGTTTATTAGGTGATATATTCGGTTTAAGTACTACAACAATTTCGACGGTAACAATACCAAAAGTCGTATGGTTACCGGCTGAAAAAGGAAAAGGTTTAGAAATTATGGGATCATTTTCACGACGTAATGGTAATGTTTATATGGACATGACATTTACAAATAGGGCAATGCAAGCTATGTCCGGTTTTGCAATACAATTGAATAAAAATAGTTTTGGTTTAGTACCAATGGCACCATTACAAGTTGGACAATTACAACCATCACAAACACTGGATACATCATTACAATTGGGTACATCGGGACCAATTCAACGTATGGAGCCATTAAATAATTTACAGGTAAATTAATAATTTTTTTTTTCTTTTAATTTACAATTGGAATAACCTTGTTTTAATTTTTTTTTCTTTGTGGTTTTAGGTTGCAGTTAAGAATAATGTTGACATATTTTATTTTGCTTGTCTGGTGCATGCAAATGCAATATTTATTGAAGATGGTCAATTGGATAAACGTGTGTTTCTAACCACGTGGAAAGAAATTCCGGCTGCCAATGAAGTTCAATATAACTTAAATGGTGTTGGTGGTACAGCCGATATTTTAGCTGGTAAAATGACTGCAAATAATATATTTACAATTGCTAAACGAAATGTTGAGGGACAAGATATGTTATATCAATCGTTAAAATTATCAAATAGTATTTGGGTATTATTAGAATTGAAATTACAACCAGGCAATCCAGATGCAACGTTAAGTTTGAAATCAAGATCTGTAGAGGTTGCTGCAATGGTATTTGCTGCATATGAGGCAATTGTTCGTTCTCCTTAAATGCGTATTTGGATTAGATGAAGAACGAACAAAATTTATTAAGTTTATTAATTTTTATCATTATTTATCCACTGTCTACATTTTTTTTTTAATTTAATTAAATGATAATTAATAATATTGTGTATTAAATGAAGAAATAAAAAAAAGTAATATAAAAACTATTCCAATTTAGATTGTAAAATTTATTATACATTCGATAGAATCATTGAAATAAAAATATTAGTTATGTTATAGAAATTCTTTCGTTTTTATATACTGATTAATTGATCAAGGTTGGTAAAAGTACACAGCGGGGTAGGCGGACCTTTTTTGAAAATATTGCAACTCGGTCACAACTTGATGCAAATTCAAATAATATGAGGAAGAATTACCGTCTGTCAGGCAAATAATAACCGGGCTGTCCTTAACAGCTGAACGTTCAATTCAATCTAGTGACGCTTTACTGATCTCAAACAAGATTCAGCAAATGAAAAGATGGACTACTGAATAGACACGATGTTCAGATTGCTCAAAAGTCCGGTTGGCCGAAGACTTGATACAAGACGATTCAGGGATTAATCTACATTTTGTTAATTTAAGTTTTAGGTAGCACAAATTTCCACATTTTTGGAATTGTAACAGGAGAACATAATCAGTAAGAAGGTAAGTTTTTTTAACAAAAGTTTGATTATCTCGTTAACGATTAAAGACAGGGGATTGGCATTCTAGAATGAAAGATGCATGCTACCCTGGCGCATGTATATAGACATAATCACGTAGCATTACTAGTTGCCTGTTTAAATGGTGAAGATGGAGGATATCACCGCAATTTTGCCATTTTGAAGGTCACATCCGTGTCGCAGATACTCAAGGATACACTCAAATTACGCGCTTGGCTATTACTCATATCCCCTTCTAAAACACTTCCTCTCTAACTATTACCGTTTACAAGATAATCTACATTTTGTTAATTTCAGATTAAGGTAGCACAAATTTCCATATTTTTGGAACTGTAATAGGAGAACATAATCAGTAAGAGGATAAGTTTTTTAACAAAAGTCTGATTATCTCGTTAACGATTGAAGATAGAGAATTGGCGTTTTAGAAAGAAAGATGCATGCTATCCTAGCGCATGTTCTCTATGTAGGGATAAACAACAGGTAGCATTATTAGTTGTTTTAATCTACATGTTGTCACATCTGTTTCGCAGATGCTCAAGGATAGTCTCAAACTACGTGCTTGGCTATTGCTCATATCCCTTTATAAAACAATTCCTCTTTTACTGTTTTAAAGATAATCTACATTTTGTTAATTTCAGTTTAAGGTAGCACAAATTTCCACATTTTTGGAATTGTAACAGAAGAACATAATCCGTAAGAGGGTAAGTTTTTTTAACAAAAGTTTCAATATCTCGTTAACGATTGAAGATTGGGTATTGGCGTTCTAGAATGCAAGATGTATGCTATCCTGGCGCATGTTTTGTATATAGGTATAATCACATAGCATTACTAGTTGCCTGTTAAAATGATGAAAATGGCGGACAGTACAACATTTTTGCCAATTGGAAGGTCACATCCGTTTCGCGTATGCTCAAGGATACACTCAAATTACGCACTAGGCTATTACTCATATTCCTTAGGAAATGCTATTTCGTGTAGGATTAGAGTTGTTAGTAGCATTTTATAATCTGCACTGAAGCATATGAACTGCTCAATAGGTATCTAAATGTTATTTTGAATATGGTTTTCAATTTCGTATATAATACATACAACCAATAATTCTTTTAAAATATTTATCTAATCATGGCCTTTACACATTTATTTCTCCATTAATCTAAATTTTCGACTGAACAAAAAGAGTTACTAATTTATTTCATCAGTAAAATTCTTATCATTCTTCTTCCTACACGCTGATTTTAACCACTTAAATTGACCTTATACAAAGTAGTTTACAAATGCTAATAAACTATTGCTTATCAAATTATATACTTTAAACATTTTTAGATGTAATGTTGTTTAAAATTTAATTTCAATATTAATGTAATTAATTTTTTACGGGTATTGTGTATAATTTTTTTCTTAAAAAATAATTAAATTTTATCCGTTTCAATATACGAGTAGAGAAGTTTTTAGGAGTGCAAAATTAATACGATAAAAGTCATATATTGAACAGTTACTTTTTGCAAGTAAAAAATGCAATTCTTTTATGTATACGGCATAATTTTTCTAATTGAAATATGTAAATGTGCTTTGACCGATAATAGAATTGATTTATTTACTAATGCTAAAGGTGAGTGTTCTTTGCCAGCAAGTTTAATTGAAGAAATTCAGGCCTATCAACCGACAGTTAATAAAATTGTTGATTCAATTGTTAATGGACAATATGCTGGTAATACATGGCAAAGGTAAATTTTTATTATAATCCATTAAAATTCTAGAACAGATCATCACATGATAAATAATAAAAATATCGAATAAGAAAACATATCATTATACAAAATTTGGCAGATAAATGTCACTGGTAACTTGATCACGATTTATGTCGATGATAATGTGTGTGATCAAGGCAAAAAAATGGAGTTGTTAATATTGTTTGTCGACTACTTGAAAAAGCATCTAAACACTTGATAACTATGGAGATTGATAAATCACTCTGTACTGAAATATTCAAATTAATAACTGGATAATTATGATTGATTCCATATCCACAATGCTAAATTGCAATTACAGTTTTATGATGTTACATGCAAATTAGAAACAAATTGGTAAATTCTCTATATTTCTTTGACTAACAAAACCCATAGTCGCTATGGTATTTTATTCGAACTTCAAAATTTAATCTCTAACAATAATTGCATAAAATATAGACTATTATCGACACTATTGAAAGTCATCATTTCAACTCAAATAGTAAAAATCATGATTTTTTTTAGTCTTGCTGAATTTGTTGATAAATTTGGTGCCCGTTTAAGTGGATCGAAAAATTTAGAAAAATCAATTGATTTTATGATTGAAAAATTTAATGAAGCTTACTTGGAAAATGTGCATACAGAAAATGCAACCGTACCACATTGGGAACGTGGATATGAATCAGCAAAATTAATATCACCAAGAGAACAAACATTACAAATATTAGGTCTTGGTAGTACAATAGGAACACCACGCGGTGGTATTGTTGGTGAAGTTATGGTTGTTGAAAATTTTGAAGAATTAGAAAAATTGTCAAACGATGAGGTACATGGAAAAATTATAGTATTTGCACCGAAATGGGAAAGTTATGGTAAAACGGTAATATATAGACGTGATGGAGCTGTTATGGCAGCCAAAAAAGGTGCTGCTGCCGCTTTAATACGATCAATAACACCATTTTCAATAAATTCACCGCATACAGGATGGCAACGATATGAAAATGGTACAAAGAAAATACCAGTTGCATGTATAACAGTTGAAGATGCCGAAATGTTATTAAGACTTTATAGAAAAGGTAAAGTATAATTTTTCTTGTTTTTTTTTTTTTTTAATAAATAATTTAAATTAAAATGTAGATTAAAAATTGAAAATTAATTTTTTCATAGGTGAATCAATTGTTATCAATTTAGAAATGGAAGAACATAATTTTGAACCGGCCATTTCAAGAAATACAATTGGTGAACTAATGGGTACACACCCAAATAAAAATAAATCCGTTGTTGTAGTATCTGGACATTTAGATAGTTGGGATGTTGGTGTCGGTGCAATGGATGATGGTGGTGGTGCATTTATATCATGGAAAACTGTTGAATTTTTAAAGAAAATGAATCTTAGACCAAAACGAACAATACGGTAGGTATAAGGTAACCGGATAAATATTAAATGCAGTTTCATGTGATATCATATGATATAATTTGCAATTCAAGTAAACCACTTGATTTACTTCAGAGCATAGAAAAGGAAATGTTTTCACCTCAACTAGAATAGTGCATATTTTCAACATTTCTGGTGCTATATTATTGAAGTGTTCTGCCTTAAGAATCTTGTTGGTGCTATAATGCGGTAGTATGTTGGCTATACTCTTACAGACTTAAACTTCGGATATATTTAACAGCTCATTAAAGTATTCATACAATCTAATAATTTACTGTCTGTAATTTGAGATCAACAAACCGTCCTTAAATTAAATTGGACATTCTATTCTAAACCTGCTTCCACCTACATTAATTGCTTTTTCTGTAGTGGTATTGATTTATTTTATAACAACTAATTTTTATCTTTTATATTGTATTTAATTAAAATTATTAATCTACATATTATA
>JANSTX010043039.1:0-12524 GCA_027564355.1 Penthetria funebris | reverse complement strand
GACCAACTGCCTTATTTCGCTTCATCCTTTTCACAGCATTTTCGACCTCCAATGGAGTAACCGCATTGACTGGCCCCCAAAATAGGATTTGATTCCGAAATCCGTTGATGAGGATATTCTTCATTCAAAAGATGATTGAAGTATTGCTTCCATCTATTGTTTACTTCTTTGTCAGCAATCAAAATATTTCCACTCTCATCTTTTATGGATTTGATAGAACGTATGTCCGTGCCTACAGTATATCTAGCTTTGATCGCCAGACTCAAGACGCTCATATAGATGATTTGTGGCTCTAGATTTGGCAATAGCGACCGCCCTTCGTGCTTCTCGTTTTACTATTTTATATATTTCTAAATGCTAGATTCTCATAATTTAAGATTTATCATTTCAGAATTATTATTATTTTTTATGAAATAGAAGAATTCGCACGGATAACCAAGTAGCTTGTAAGCGATCGGGTTTTCTTAAATCATTCCCAATATTCGCATCTTAATCTTTTTTGATATTGGTAATAGGATTAACTTTTAAACTATCTCGAATATAGTTATTTTCAGTTCTGTCCTTCAATATTATACACCTGATTACCATCTTATAACATTTTCATCTCGGTTGTGTGTAGTTTCTGTTTTTACAGTCCAACATTCAGAACCGTAAGTCATTGCTGGTCAATATTTACCCAATAATCATTTTCATGGTATAGATTTTTTTTTTTTACACCCTGAGTCAGAATATGCAATGAACCTGAAACCACATAATTATACTTCGCTCTGAATTTTTTATTTGTGCCATGAATTAAATTATAGTTATCGCAACATACAGACATACCCATACTTAAGTATTAATGTATTAGTAATTAATGTCAACTCAAGTAAAAGTTAACAATAATGTCACCAGCTGAATTTTTGCGCCTTATGTAAAATAAATTAACGCGGAATACCACACATAGGCAGTGAGATCACATGAAAAATAGTGTATTTTACCGTGTGACAGCAAAAGGTAGGACAAATTGTAAAGTGTCACTATAAAATTTAGTATCCAAGCAAAAATTTCAATTTAGCATCAATTGAACAGAAGCGTTAAAAGATATTTTAAAATTCATAGCAGATGCTATTTTCACTGTTAAAAGTTCGGTTAAAACACATGACATCACACAACTTTTATGACATAGAAACTTCTTACGGATTTCAAATTTTCAGATATATTTTATATTTATAAATCCTTATGTTCATAGCCTTCCACGACCTTTTTTTTTTTGTGAATGCAGAAAAAGACTTGGATTTCACTGAACGGACGTACAATCAAATAGATTATATAACTTATTAATATAAATGGAAAAATTCCTTGTTATACATGTCACAGTGTTTGTTCGACGAAACTGGAAAACATTCGCTGATACAAATGTGTAGAGTGATCTTCATTAGTGTTGAAAGAAAGAAATATAAAAGTGATGTCACGTCATTATCGTCATATAAACTTTTATGAATTGAGGGCGCGTATGGCGGCATTATGTTTTGAAATTTGCCATTACAAATATAAGATCTATCATAATTATATATCATATTATATCATATATATCACCTTGCGCATAGAATCTTATAATGAGTATTAGGATAACCAATTTGTGTAATTAATAACAGAAATGTAATGCGTACCAATAGACTGTGAACACAGCTGTGGATACAGCTAAAGATCAATATTTCAAGGGCAAAATATTCACTGTGGCGATCAATGGCGAGGAGATAGATGAAGTAAAAGACTTCAAATATTTGTGAAATGGTGTTGAAACAGATGTAATGTAATATGGTATGTTGAATAGAGTCTGTTTTAGCCGTCGCAAATTAACAAAAATCAAAAGTTATTCATATTTTTAAAATTATTTATCAGTTCTTTTGCATTGGGCTGTGCAACTTTTAAGATGTCAAATAAAATCGTGTCACAAATTCAAGTTTTTGTCTGCAAAATACGTGCGATAAAATTATCTGGTCAAATACATTATTTGAAGAATCTTAACGCTTGTTCGTTCAAGCTATCTATGCTAGCGCATGTGTAGAATAAAGGTTAAGATATGATGATGATGAAACTTCGAATACATTTATTGGATATAATTAAAATATAGTTCATGTCATTGCTGAGAAATGATAAGTTCTACTTAATGGTGTAATATTTAGTGATGATTTTCATAGATATAGTATGTACTATGCATAACAAAGTTTATGTCAGTTAATTGCAACACATAAACCGAAATAGAGAAGAAAATACTTATAATTTTGAAATTTTTTATTGACTTTTTGATTCTCAAGTGTCATTGTTTTTTATTTCAAATTTGTATAAATTGGCAATGTCGAATTTTCGTGATTATATTATTAGTTATGTCACACATACAAAATTTTGTAACTATACTAGCCCGTTCGATCTAAGATAATTTTAAATTCATTACTCATTTTTCCTTTGTTATTTTAAAAACATAAAAAAAAGTTCAAATTTTAAAAAAATATTTATATACATAAATAATAAAACAAAATAAAAATCGACTAATTTTTATTTATTTATTTTTTTATTCTTTTTTTTTTTGTATTAAAAAAACAAATTAAAGTTGATTTTAGTGTTGATTATTATCATCTTGAATCTTGAACATATATATCTATTATATATACAATATTCATTTGCAACACAGACAAAAAAGACGAGGTCCAGACCGGTATTTTGCATCTTTTATTGAAGACATAATAATATATTAAACTGTATTGAACTATATAATATCTCGTATTGGAGACTTCATCTCTTCACAATCTGTGCTTATAAAAGCGACAGGTTGAAAATTTCGCTATATCATTAGACGCCTTAAAGTCTCGTTGTTCAGTCCATACAGTCATCATTAATTAATTTCATAATTGTTTTTTTTACTTTATTGTTTTTCTCTTTTTTTTGTTTTGGATTATTTTGTTGATTTTTTGTTTTTTTTTTTTGCAATAGTACAACATGCTTCTTTAAGTGCGTCGTGTAGTGATTTAAATAATAAAAAAAAAAAATAAATACATTCATTTATTTAATTTGTGTTTTTTTTAAGAAAAATTGTGTTTATAATTACAATAAAACCTACTACCATCAAAGTAAATAAATTAAAAAAGATTTTTCTCAAAAACACCACTCCTTCTATAAAAAGGAACGGCTGTTATTACAAACGAGCAAAAAACCACACAGACTGTGAAGTTTAAAAACATACAAAAAATTAAATAAAAATTTAAAAATACAAAACGTTTGTTCGTCTTTAAAATGAAATAATAATCTCATAAAGTTTTAAAATAAAAACAACACCCCCATTAGAAAATATACGAAACAAATAAAACCACCCTTATTTTGTTTTGTTTTGTTTTTTTTTTTTGTTTATAATTTTTAATATTTACAAAAGAAAAAAATTCCAAAAAGTGAAAGGACATTTTTTCAAACTGAATTTTTTATCTGCTACTGACAGATCAAAATTTGTATTAATCAAAAAAAAAAAAAAAAAATATTCAAATATAAAAATAAAATCAAAGTGCAAAAAGAGAGAGGGGAGGTGTGGGTGAAACGGTCAATCTATTATTTTTAGATCTTTTATTTTCATTTCTAAAGAAAATTATTTTTTTTAGAATTTATAAAAAAAGAAATTAGATAAATTCAAATTTTTAGTTTTCACCAAATTTTTTGGGTAAATGAAAATTTAAAGTGGTGGTTGGTTATTTATTCCTGTTGCTTTATATATTTTATGAAAATGAAAAATTTGACAATGGCAAAGGTTGTATTTACACAACAACAACAATCAATCAATTCAAAAATATCAAGGGGAACATTTTTCAAATTTTTAAGCCATAGAAGTGCTAAAGTTTTTTGTATTATCGGTGTGTTATTTATGTGCTTTGGATCAGCTTTATCATGTCGTGGTGGATCATTAATTAGTAAGTAAACAATTTTTTTTTTTTTTTTTTATTTTTATGTTATATTTTATTTAGACATCATCAAGTGTATATATATATATATTAGCATAAGAAGAATTTAAGGGTGGGTAATTCAGTATTGTATTTTTTGAACAAATGCCTTTCTTTTCCTCTGGCATAATATAAATTTGAAAGAAGCTTTTTTATATTCCACAATATAAGACACCAAAGTGTTCTGTCTAGTAAGTACACTATTTATATATATATATATATATATATATATTTATATATATATATATATATGTTCTTCGCGTTGGGAAAATAATTTTTCGTTCAAATAGAAATTAGGGTTGTATTGTAGATTTTCACAAAAGTAAAATTAGAAACCGCAAAGAAAATTTAAAAATTTTCAAATATGAAGAGAAATTATATTTTAAATAAAAAATGATTAATTTTATATGATTTTACTGCCGTTTGTCTACCCAGTTTTCACTTAAGAATAACTTTTTCTATATAGGCATTTTCTTTCTATTCACTCATGTACGTACATTCGATTATTGTATGTTCGTATATTTTTTGACAAAATAAATGTTTTTAATGCTTTTTAAAATAATATTAAATGACATTTTTAAAAAAAAAATGCATTTAACAGTTTAATAGATTTTCTTGTAATAATTTTTTTTTTTTTCCGGAAGACAGACTTAAAACCAATGTACAATAATTGATTTAAGGTGATCTTACAAGTTTTCAGTAAAGACATATACCATTTTAAAAATTCACATTTATGTGATAAATTTTTTTTTCCGATAAATAATGCGAAATGAAGTTATTAAAAGTTTACAAATTTTAAAATAAATAGTAAGGTTTGTTGAAACTGCAAAAAAATATTTCTATTTTATATTTGACTTATAATATTAATTGAAATATCTGTTTTCAGTTTTAATTTTATCATAAGAATCACAGTTGCATTTATAAAACAAAAAAAAAAGTAATTAAAAAACATTTCACTATTATTTTTATATTAATAATCTTTTTGTATAGATTTTAAATATAATTTTTCAGAAGTTTAGTCATAATCAAAGAAATTAAATTCTAATGACATTCTAATGATATTCAAATGATTGATGAAAATGCTTCTTGTTTAGTTGATGTACATGAAACTTACTTAATTTACACCTAAATACTCAATCATGAACTCTGATTTTGCCATAGGGTGTTTACACACATATTCCGTTTGCGGTCAATTAATGGATATATTTACAGTATACTGGTGGGATAGTGTAGTTTATAGGATTCAAATGCTGCATTTTTTGACAGTTGCAATTTTGTTATTTTAATACATTAGATATGAAGATAATAATATTAAAATTGAACATATTTTAAAGATAATTTCTTTACTTAGATTAATCTTGTGTTTTCGATATTTAAGTAGTGCACATTTTTTGAATGTTTTATGATTAGTAGTTGGCATACTGCAAAAAACCAATATATTTTACGAATTGATAATTAAATTTTTTATTAATTGTAGTTGTTATAAAAATTAGAACAAATTCTGTTGAATTTAAGAATTTTAACTTTTTCAATTTCAAAACTATGGTTTGGATAATAAGAAATGTGACATTGCGTTATGTTTTCAGACTTTTTGTATCCAAAAACAATTGCAGTTAGAGACAAAGGTATATTACGGTAAATGCAGAATTTAAGAAAGAAATTAATATTGAGGAAATAGTAGAATAACTGTTTATTCCTGTGAATAAATGAAATTTTTCATGTTTTAATTATATTATTATAATTTTTTTTTTCCATTAATTATGGAAATATATCCTTCTGATGAAGTTAAAAATTAGACAATGTATATTCATTTATTGCATATATTA
The DNA here is from genome assembly GCA_027564355.1 of Penthetria funebris. Taxonomy (NCBI): domain Eukaryota; kingdom Metazoa; phylum Arthropoda; class Insecta; order Diptera; family Pleciidae; genus Penthetria; species Penthetria funebris. Next base: position 6,733 of record JANSTX010043039.1, on the reverse strand, counting down.
TATCTGTAAATCTGAAATAGCTGTGGAAATGTTGTTTTTTTTTTTCATTTTTTAGAAATTTTTGATCTTATAATGTTAACTTAAAATATATTTTCTGTTTGACTGACTTTTTAGCTTTAAAGTCGTATGTATATTCTGTCATTTCAATTTAATATTATTCAAAATTTCTTTGACAGAATTATTCTTTTTATGATTTTAACTTCTTCTGTATGACAGTATTATTCTTTATATGATTTTATGCGATGTATAAATTTAATTAAAAACATTAATCCTTTCATATTTTATAAATTTCAAAATTTCAAAATTTTTAGAATAAATAAAAGTGAAAAATGTAGAAGACAAAGTATTATAGTCGTATGCAAATTGCAATTATTTATTTATTTATGATTTAATGAAAGTGAACGTATATTTACTGAATAATATACTCTCATATAATAAAATTGATTAAGGTTTTGAATTAGCATTTTGAAAAAAAAAACAATTATTTTAATTTATTTTGATAATTTTATAACGAAATAAAAAAAAAAGTGAAATTTTACTAATGTATTTGACTATATTACGTTTTTAAAATGTAGAAATTAAATTAATCGGTTTCTATCAGTAGAGATCTTACAATAATTTTAAATTGAAATTTAAAATTTGTCACCTGAATTTTTCGTTGAAGATTATTATAGTTAATTATCCAAGGTAACCGCAGAATATAGTACATTAATTAATAAATTGAATTAAAAATATATTCTATTAATTAAAATGTGCAATATATTTATTGACTTTTACATATTTTCTGCAAAACTTGAATTTTATTTGTTGTATATTTGAAAATACTCGTATGTTAGAGTAGTCGTCAGGTCTACACTAAAATATGAGTATTAATTATCAAATAAATATATAATATAATGAAACGTGTTATTTAAAAATACTTATTTCAAATTTTTGATCATTTTTTTAAACATCTAAAACACAAATTACTTATAAAAACAACTTAAATTAAGATATATACATTGTGGATACCACCTGTACGGGGTTTCATTGTACATTTGGAAGCCAATAGATAAATAACAACAATTTATGGAAATTTTCCAGAAAAATCAAAAATTTATTATAATTTAATATATTAATTTATAATTCGCAATTTAATAAATTATTTAATATATATAATTTAAATAATTTATAAAATTATATACGCTCGCGTACGTACAAATTTTATTATTTTAAAAATGAATTAATTATGTAAATTGATAAGGTATACGTCGTCCCTTTTTATATAAACGGATTAAATTATCATATTTATGAAAATAAATTTAATCAACAAATTATTGAAAAATCTATTAATTTTGAATTAAACTTTTTTTTTTAACTTGTTTTTGAATTTAAAATTAATAATTCATAAATATGTACAAAATTACTTGTTTTTTTTTTTTTATCTAAATCATAATACGTTTATTATAGGAAAAGTGTGTAATAAAATGTATATATTTATATAATAAAATTTATTTCAATTTTTATTGTATATTAAAAATTTGAAATATACTTTATTTAATTCAGTCACACAATGGCGCAATCGGTATTGGCATTGTCGTCAAAGTATATCTGAAAAGCATCACCGAAAAATAAATAAATTTTTATTAATGTGGTAATACAATTTGAATGTAGATATTTTTATGAATCAAAATTAGAAAATAAGTCAAAATTAATAAATTAATAATATAAAAAAAATGCTTTTCTTTAGTATGATGAATGTTTTTATAAATTTTAATAACTATTATAAATTAAACCTAAAATAGTAAATACCATCATAAAATGGTTTTTTTGAATATAAAATACATTAAAAATTATCGGACACAAGTGGCTTAAAAAATTTTAAACAATCTAATCTTTAATAAATACAAAGCTCATATTTGTTAATTATAAAATTTCACAAAACAATAGACAAAAAATCAATTCATAAACATAAATTTTATTTTGAATTATTTAAAACAGTAGATTTAAAAAAAAAAAAAAACAGAGAAATTTACATTAAAAAGTTCTACAATTTATTTTAACTAATCACAGATAAACATTGAAGATGAGTATTCCAATACAAATGAATATATTTATGTTAAGCTTTTTGAATGGAATAACGTAAAATTTTTCAAGCATTTCACTGAATTATTTGCATTTTATAATTGTCAAAAAAATATCAAAATTTAAAATAAATCATTGTTTTATACTACTAGTTTTATGTCAATTAATTAAAAATTTAAAAAATTTATTACTAGCTTTATGTGCGGTGTTTATTTTGTTTAATAAACTTTGAATTAATATTGAAAATTTAAAGTATAAATTGAAAGCTAAAAATTGATTAATATCAAAGCTCTTAAAAACCGTTAATATACTCGGAGATTTTCAACAAATTATAGTAAAAAGTCAAAAAATATATCTAAAGCATTCAAATAAATTCTCCTTCTTCATCTTTCTGTCCTTATTCGTCTTTCCTATTTGTAATTATTCATTTATTAAAATATTTCTGTCTTATATCGTTTATCTATGCATTTAATCTGTTCAAGTCTTTATGTACTCATCATTTCTAATATATACCTATAAAAGTGATTTGGTTCGTATTACTATATAAATTAAAGTTTAACAATTCTATAAAAAATTGTTTCGATCTATCACATTCAGAAACATAACTCGATCACGGTACATGTCATTAATGGCATCGAGACTAAAAAGCTGGTGCTAATGTCGTATTTGTCGACTGGTTGAAAAAACACTTCAACAACATACTAGATATCTGAGGATTGATCACACTATTGATATATTCAAATGGTATAACTGGATAATTATGATTGATCTTACAATAGTTGTTTGAGTTTATACAATTGATGTTACATGCATATTTGAAATGACAAAGGAAATGTGATGATTTTTTAAGGAAGATAAATCTTTTCTTATCTGCCTTTTTTTTTTTCTCTATTAAATTTCCATTTATCTAAAGAAGACCTTCTTATACCTTATATATAATTTATAATATAGTCGTATATGTTTTAATGATTTGAAAGAAATTTTTTTTGGTAAAAATTCAATTTGTTAATCAAGTCACGACGATGCAAAAGAACCTGATTTTTACATTAACGTAGAAAAGAAATGAATATTAAATTGAAAAGCTGATGTACTCGGCCATACATAATAATATATAAAATAAATAATTGAACACTTCAACTACCCAATTATTTATCTTCTGTTTTTTTTTTTTTTTTTTTTATTCTGCTTGCGAAGGAACAACAATGGTATCCGACACGACTTAAGTTTTGACGCGCCGGTTTAGTCTCTTAAAAATATAATATGCGTGGTAAATGCAAAGTGAAATGAATATTATATTTACATTTATCACCTGTATTTTATTTGTTTTTTTTTTCTTATTTTAAATACTTTGTCATATTCACATCATATATGCATAAATAAATGGTAATGATCCTGACCTTGCAGTTATTATATAATTTTTTTGACTTAAAGAAAAAAATTAACGATCACTTTATATTATTAACATAATAATCTGTCATCAAAAAATAACCGGTTAAAATGTTTTAACTAATTTGAGCCATTGACCTATACACACAGTATATTATATTTAAAGTCTTAAAGTGGAAAAAAAAAAAATAAATAAAATTATAAAAATTTATCGTTAATTTAAATTGTTTATTGAAATGATGACATGAAAAGTGATGAATGTTGTATGATCGATTTTAATATAAAGGTTATTTAACCCATTTTTACGTAAATGATATGATACCACCACTGATAACTAGTAAGATATTGTGTGAAGGTCAATAATAAGTTATGATATGTGTGAATATATCAATGATAGGTTCACATATAGGTCTGATGAATAAATGGGATGGATAAAAAATTGTTACTATCTGCAAGAATTGAATTTAATATTGTTTCACAATATTAATATTAAGAGAATGTTTAAAACGGTGCACCAATGACTTGAACCTTTATTTGAAAAATTAAAATATGTTTTCATACCTCATCAAATAAATTGTTTTTCTGTGCATCATATTCTTAGTACGTCAAAGTTTATAGTTACACATCGATCATATTTGAGCGTCTGTAAACTTTTAAGATATTCTGAAAAAGTTTATTCTAAATTGATAATAAAATTTGAACAATACGAAGCATTTTATAAGATTTCTCAATTCTCAATTTCATTATTAAAAACAATACAATTTGCACATATGTACGCATCTCAATGTACACCATTGTTGTCACTTTATTAACCTTTATGGGATTTGTATCAGAAACTAGCCCAGAAACACAATTCAAGAATCAAGATAAAAACTTTCAATGACCCCCAATAAACAAAACTTACGATACATTCTTTTTTTCACTGTCACCATATTCGAATAGTGTTAACGTTAATGTTAATTCAATAAAAAATAATTCTAGCATTTATCCATTCAATACTTTTAACCACAAGACTTTTTTGTGTCATCAGTAAATATCTAGGATTATTTAAATATGAATCAAATATACGAATATAAATTAACAGAAAACTATATTACTTTGTCATTATCACATTATAATAATATAATAATTACATTGAACTTATATGATATTTTACTATACACTCAGTATGTTAAGTAATTAGTAATTTAATGATTTTGATAAACAGATTACATAACTTATGAATTGTAAATAAATGTTATAAAAAATCAAAAAATACTAGAAAAACCGAATATTATTAACAGTCAATATGCTAATTTATGTTTTTTTTTTTTTTTTTTTCACATTACTTTTGAAATTACGTGTACAAATAATGGGTTCCCAATGTATCCCAATTCACACGTATTTTATTTTAATTTATAATTTAAAAACTAAAAAAAATCATATAACTAATAGTTTAAAATTAACGGTGTATTCATAAAATTTATTCAAAGTCATTGAAACCAAAGGACTCAATTACTTAAGCATCCTATATCCAAAACTAACTGATCCTGATATAAGTTATAATGGATGTGCCCAACTTTTGGACATTTTTTTGCAAACTTTACAGTAATCACTTCTTGAAAATTGCCAAAAATATGTCTGCTCCAAAGACATTTGATTTCATTTTAATGAATATTTGATGATAAATGGAATAAATGGTTCTACGTATTCTTACCGTTAACTTGATCACAATTTACATTTCAATTTCTTCATTATGATCGCAACTAAAAACTTTTAAAATATCGGTTCAATTTCGGCTACAAAATATCGTGTAAAACTTTGTTATGTAGAGTGACTTAAATGGCAAGACATTATCTTTGGCAAAATGATTCTGATAATGTTAATAATAAGGAAACATATAACGAGTATTTTGTTCGCTAACCCTATTCGTATCATCTCACCTGAGATCTAATGATAAAAATTTCCAATACTTTTTCATGTGTACCTACATTTACGTTTGCATCGGATCATAGAGCAGTCTTTCTGGACATTCTAGGTGAAAATAAATATTCCAAATTTTTGTCATATAATAGTTTGAAGAACAATGGACTAGTTGCATGGATTTTTGAAAATTAAAAAAAATATATATATATTATTCCTAATCACAGTACACTAATTAAATCAATCACTCCCATTTCTTTGATTTTTAAAAATTGCGGACAATTGACGTACAAGTTGATTTTGAATTATTACTAAATGTAAGCAATCAGAGATATATTCAAAATTTCGTGAAAAACTTTATTCAAAATAGACTCTGGATAATGATATTTTTTCAAAATATTTTTTTTAAAATATAAAATAATTTTCAAATTTATCAAAAGTGTTGTACGTTACATTTTGGCATTTGTTTCGTTTATCAACACAGAGTTACCTTTAAAAATTAATATATTTAAATATATTTATGTGAACCATATTTAATCAAATTTTGCATATTTGGAAAATTATTAACTTAATTTTGAAATCCAATATAATAGTCGGTAATTACTATTGATGAGGCAGATATTACATTTTTTAATAAAATATCGGATTCTTAAAACCCTATTGTTGCTATTGAGCTTACGAAGAAGTATAGGTTCATTTTTTAAACAAACTTATATTATACACAGTATTTTTTTTTTTTATTAAATCGTTTTCATTATGCATTCCATTTGCAAACGGGTACAAAATAAGCCGACCGTAATATAAAATCATCACCATAACAAAAGGTACCTGATAAAGGAACATCTTTTAAAGTGAACGAAAAAACTTTTAAATTTATTAATTACATTAAACTTTTTGTTCGAATCAGAGAAAATGCTTTAAATATATATTATCTAATCACAAACGTATAAATACCGAATATATATTATTTATAATTTAAATAAAGAAACTTTTTTTAAAAAGATTGGTAATAATTTGCAAAAGAATTATTAAAACCTTGAATTAAAAGTCTTTTAACTGTACATACATTATTTACATAAGATTTTGAATAAAAAAAAAAAAAAAATGCTAAAAGAATAATAAAAAAAAAGATGAGAAAAGTCAATATTTAAATTTTAAAATCATACTGGTTAATTTTAAAATGTATATCACTTAAAAAATAAACATCCTATATAGTCTTTTCTTATATTATTATATACGTAAAAAAGTTAAAGGAAGATGTAAACGTAAATTAAAAAATATATATTTTTAATATTATATTTATGAAATTAGTTATTGTATTATGTTGTTTTATAAAATATCCAAGGTTTTTTTTTTTTAATAATTTTTGATCTTTTGAAAA
>JANSTX010043028.1:0-12524 GCA_027564355.1 Penthetria funebris | reverse complement strand
ACTTAATTTATAAACATAAAATGTGATAAAACTTTGGCTATAAATACATGTAAAAATGATGGAGTAAATTATAAAAAAAAAGAACTATTTAAAATATTAAATTAAAATTAATATTAATTAATTTTTAAAATTAGTATTCATTAAAATCAACGTCACTACTTCTTCTTTTATATATTCTGCTCGATAATAAAAATGTCTGTAAATAATATTTACATTTTTAATATTATCAATGTTTTTCTATTTTGTTTTTTTTTTTTTTTTTAATATTTAAAAGTTAACTAATTACTGCATAAGGTAAAATGTACATAGTATTTACATGAAATATATTTTTAATTAATTAATAATCTTATAATAATTAAAATCAATAATTATTTATTTATTTATAAAATAATATTAAAGATATTTTATTAACAAAGGCACAATTAATTTGTCTTTTCAAGTGTTTATTCCAAATTTTAAATAATTAATAAATTAAAAAAAAAAGAAAATAATCTTCTAAAAAAATAAAAAAAAAAAGAGTGAACCATATAATAAATTGAGATTGTTTTGAAATTAAATTAAAAAAATATTATTGTTTTTAAATTTCGATTAAAATTCGCAATACTACAAGAATATTTAAGGTGATCCAATCAGTTTTTTAGCGCAAACATACACCGGCTTTTATATGTACCCAAAACATTTATTTGAAAAATACTTCAAAAGTAATCAAATTTTTCAATTTTTAGGATGCGATTTTGAATTTTAAAAGAAAATATAAATATATTTCACCTTGATTTTATTTAATGAACAATAAAACATTTTTTAAAAATAAACTACACAGTACATTATTGGTGTTGGTGTACTCATTTATAACAATGTTCATTAAAAAGTATTTATTTAAATATCTTTTTAATAGAAGTGCCTTATATTTCGAACAGATTTTGCAATATTCTGACCGATCACATTAATTTCAAGAAGATTTTTTGCATGGAAAAGTGGATAATGCAATATGCAATTTTTAAATATTAACCAATGTTTAAAAAAAAATGCGTTTACTTATTTGAATGACAATTGTTCTGTTATTTTCTTGTTTTTTTTTTTAAAATATTATATATTATGCAATTATATGCATGATATAGAAATAATTTTGTTTGTACCATCTCCCCAGTTCTCATTTACCATTTAAAACATAAAATTTAAATAAAAAAAAAACCCTCCATACATTTTACTAATTTGAATACTTTTTAAAAACTAAATTACATTAAATTATTATACACTTGTATAATACTGTTAAAATTAAAAACGGAAAATAAAAACAAAAACAAAAAAAAAAAAAAACAAAAATCTTTTAAAAATGATCAACTTTCACTGAAACAGTATGGGCAGCTGCATTACTTGGTAATTCAATATTATCCCAATTTGTTTCAAGATGTTTCTCACTATCTGTAGCCTTAAGAGCAATACCTAATGATGTTGTACGTCCAGCACAATGTGGTATATTAAGTGTAACTGGAACCAAAAATTCCAATCCCTGGGGACCACACATTACCAATGGTGATAGCATTGTTTCACCTAATTATAAATTCAATTTTCATTTTAATAAATATTATTCCAATAATTTTTATAAAATTATTAATTGGTGCATCATCTTTTATAGCTAATAATATGATTTTAATTATACGACACTCACTAAGTTGATAAGTAAAACAAAAAAAAAAAAAAAAAAGTAGAAATTATAATTATAATTATAAAAGCATATTTATAAATGTTAATTATTTATTGTGGATCGACGGGACATGTGTAGAAAATTAGAAAGCGATCCCAGTTATGATAGTAAGTACACTAATATCATCTATAAGGTAATGTGTTGTTTAAAAGTCGCGACCACCGGGCACAATGTAGTAATCATTTTATAAAACTGTTACCCCCTCATTAAATCCTTTTAAGAGTGTTATTTTACATCCAACCAGATTGAGTAATGTGTGGCTTTATTGTTGAAAAAAATCACATACGCTGTAAGATACGGATGGATCTAATTAAAAACCCATAATCCGATGATTGAATAATTAAAGGTATGACACATTTCCGCTTGCACATAATATACTGTCGTCAGAGTGTTGGGTGTTGAACTCTAAGCTATCATGATGGATACCAAAACCGCATTGCAGAATATATTCCTGCAAACTTAATACGATGAGATTAGTGGTTTAACCAATAGCAACTAGTACATATAAAATAAACGTACCTATTCGGTTAAATATAATTGAAAATGACTTGTTTATATTACAAATTACTGACACATTAATCGTTACGTATATAAACTGATCACAACTATTCAGATATTAAAGTATGTACAAAAAATGAACATGTTGTCGACAATAATCAACTGAAAGGGTTAACAGAGAAGGAATCAAATAAAACCTAATGTTTATAATCAAGGATTCTGTAACAACTGATTGAGTATAAATTGATCACAAAACACATGTTTTACATGTTCTATTCCACAGTCCGGTAGTGGAATACACAAAGATAAATAGCCTTTTCATATGAAAGAATGTACAATAAAGAAAACACACATCGTTAATATCAGACCAAATGCAACTTTTCACTTGTATGCAGATAATGAACTAAAAATGAGCAGCTGGAAAGTTCAAAAATAATTAGTGGACACATAGCCACATAGGAAACACAATCACAGTATATGTCAATTATGGTGTGTAATCATGGTAAAAAAAATATTTAGGACATAATACCTTATTTGTCGACTTGGTGAATAAAAATTTCACTAATCGGGCCATACACCACTGTCACATTTGAATTATTAATTATCACAAACTGTAATTAATTTTGTTTATAATATAAATTAATAAATAAAGCTTAATTGAATTAAATTTATAACACAACCTTCAACCTAAACCTAAAATATTGTATGTGACAGTGCTAATGCAATATATTCTAAAAAAAAAAACATCACTCTTTTCTTTTTTAAACGGGTTTACTTGAACTTGAACTTGCTGGCATTTAACTAGGGTTCAATAACATTGTGAATTGCATTTTATTGATAATAGCGACATAATGTCTTACTGTGGCGTTTACTTCACCAGACATTTTGTCGTTATTTACATTTGGAATTTTTGTTTAGCATTTTGAATTACGCTATAACTTGAGTACTGTTTAACATATCGAAATGAAATTTTTAGCAAGCATAATTTCTGTGTAATTAAAATGTACAGAGAACAAGTGTGGACAGATGAAATAAATAAGAGTTGACCTGTATCACGCACAAAAAATGTCCTCTAACAATTTACGTAATATTTTTGGTATATTTTTTTTTATCAACAAATTCCATATGTATATGGAGGCTCTATAGGTATAAAGTATCAGACATTTCTAGAATATAAATTTGCAACTAATGTAGATTTTCGGTTGATAATTTATGTGTACATATTGGGAATATCACAATAAAATCGTAATCACATCATATGCACTCTGCTTGTACAGATTAAGACAATGATGATAAAGATAGCATTACGGAAACAAGTATGCTTTTGGAGAATCCATAGTTAAGTTTAAATAACATAATGATCCACTAACACAATTGGAAACGGAATGTCTCATCCGAGGGTATGATAAAATGGCCAATATTGTTTAGCTGAACTTTCATCATACCTAAGCATCTGCAAAGGTTTGTAGCAGATTTTGAATAAACAATTATAGCATTGAACTTATCCAATAGCAATATGTTGTTATTTAATCGTTAAACTTACAACCTACGCTCCTGATACTTATGAAAATGAAACGTACCAACGGGGAAGTTATACTAGTTAAAATTTTACCGGTAATCCATACATTTGCGTCAAACACTTCGTAACATATAATTGACCTAATTGTGTCATTGCATATGTAAGATTTTTTTTTCAGCTACCGAAATTTTCGAAAATAACCCAAAGATTTGATCAGTTGAAATCAATGCAAAAAGTCAAATACTTTCAAAATTGATGTAGATGTTGTTCTATCACTATTTTTAGTTTCAATTAAGTTTTTAAATGAATTATTATCCAAATTAACGTGTTACATTTTGCTAACATATATTAAGATGTGGGCTTCAAGAGTTTTCGAAGCAAAGACGATTAATGTATGTCACTTTAACTTGCTGAAGGTGTTCACCACAACGACTATAATTTAAATCTTTATTAATGACCTTCCATTCGTAACTTCAAACTCAATTCACAGTTATGCTGATTAAAAATGTACATTGTGTTAATATACGTTTCGTAAAACAGTACTATTTACAATCATTTAAATTTAATTTCTATTTGGAGATATGCAAATCTTACTCTTATATAGCTCTTAGAAATTCCACTAACGTGCTGTGTAATATACCATATAAAACGGTACATGTTTTGCGATCAATTTTATATACCATAGTCATTAATGTGGAAATGATCTTCAAAATATAATCAAACCTCATTCAACAATATTTTATCCTAGTCAGTACACTTATTTTCTGCACTAGTCATTACTGATTATTGTAGGATATGGCCCTTTTCGAATCTGAATAAATCTCGTGGTGAAAAATTTACAGATAAAAGTGGAATCTTATACAATTTAGGATCGATTACAATAACTGAAAGTCGAATGTCCTGTAAAGTTATAAAATCATGTACCCGTAGATTTGTATTAACTATATAGGCATAATGACCCTGGACAACACATTTTCATTGATAAACTGAGTTCGCACACTTGTCTATCATAAATAAGATTAATGTAAAGGTGATTTGAGTAATCTGGATGGTAATTGGTCACTGTATTCATCATCCAATGGTACATTATCTAGTCAACTAAATTGATGGACCTATATTTAAAATCATTCCTATTTTTATTAATTATGCCTGTACATTCAAAATAGAAATTTGATATCACGTACATGTATGTCAAATAATAAATCACTGTCGTTCGATGTACATAATAACTTATAAGTTATGAACTCTTAAACTATAAATATTTAAAAACTGGAATACATAACATAATATAAAAGAAATAAAAACAAAACCAACCAATTTCTAAATCTAAAAAGCTTTTCTACAAAAAAAAAAGAAAAAAGCAAAAAAATATAAACAAAAATGCCAGACTAAGAAAAAGGAATATTCTAAGAAAAAAATTTAAAAAAAAAACATTGAACTATAACCCAATCACACAAGTACACATCCATTCATATCTGAATTAAAAAATAAACTAAAAATCATAAATCTATCTACGATATTCATATTTTAAGTGAAAAACATAAAAAGAACCAACCATTTTCCATATCCAATGGTGGACCACCAACTGATTGACTCAATCGAGGATCTGTCACCGTAAAATAGATTTCTTGTTTAATACCAGCTTTTATTGCACCCTTTGGTATAGTTAATGAAACATGCCAGATGTTATCGCAAAGGGTACCACCATTTTCATCAAATGTACCACGTGTTGTTGATTGTTCACGTAATGGTGTCGTTGAAGCTGATGTTAATGGTGCAGACACAAAACCATCTGCATTCGAACCAACACCAGCAGCACCACCACCACCACCACCACCACCACCACCACCACCAGTTCTTAACATTATCTCACTATTATATGGTGTACTTTGAGCATTTGGTGGACCAACAGGTAAACTTGCTTGTGATGTATATTGTGTTTCAATGGACGTACGACTTGTATGCACATATGGATCAGATTCAAATTGAGTTTGTGGTGGTGCTATAAGTGGCGGTGCTGTCCTTTTTATAATATTCGATAAATGATATGGTGCCCGTATTATACGTGGACTCAATGGCGTCATCTTCTTATTATTCTGACTAATATTATTAATATGTTCAATATCAGAATCAATATTAGTTGTAATAACTGCAGCTGTTTTTTCTATATCAGATTGATTATTCTTTCTTTCTTCCATTATTGTTTTATCTTCGTCGTCAGATTTAATAGGTGGTACATAAATGACACTATTTTCATGTATTGTTGATTCATCTAGATCGGATTCTCTTGATTCAAATATTATTGGTTGTATTTGTTGATGTTGTTGCTGTTTCGGTGAATCATTACTACTACCGGCGGCTGTAATTCGTTTTGAAACATATATTGGTTCGGCCATTGATTCCATTGCTTCACGTCTTGATTGATAAATATGATCTCTAAGTTCGGTACGGGTACGAAAACCTTTTTCTTTTAATTCACGTCGACTTTGATACAATGGATCACGTATAATGATATCATCAACACCATTACTTCCAATACTGCCACCACTAATTATACTTCCACTTGCCGTACTGCCGCTGCCACTGCCACCAATGCCACCACTACCACCACCACCACCACCGCCGCCGTTACTACTTACATTACTTACTGTTGATACTATTTCACGTCTATTCGGATATGTTGGCGATTCTGATACAGATCGTTCAGTTTCAACCGATCTACCTAATTGTATTCGTTCTTGCATTTCTTTTTTACTTTGTTGTAAATGATTACGATGCATTTCCTTGCGACTTTGATAAATTGGTTCATTATCAAAAGATTTCGAATTATTGTTATCACGACAATTTTGCATCATATAGGCACCGGTACGTGTCTGATAGATTTCATCACGTAATGGCGTTGTATCTACTTCAATATTTGTTGTTTCATGTCGATATTTAATTATTGGATGTCGTTTTAATTGATTTGATGAAGTATTCGTACGATCAGCCATACTATGACGACGAATAATTTTGCGACCACCATTAACACCGCCACCACCACCATCACCACCACCACTATTATCATCATTATTTGATCTAAATTGAGATGACCTTTCAAGTTCAATTAGAGCACGATTAGCATATAGATGTTCTTGCTGTTGCTGTTGTTGTTGGTGCTGTTGATTTTGTTGATGTTGATGCTGTTGATTTTGTTGATGTTGTTGCAGACATTGTTGATGTTGTTGTCGTTGATACGGTCTCTCTTGTTGACCTTGCTGTTGCTGATATTGTTGCATTTGTTGATATTGATATTGTTGATATGGTCGATCACGACAATTCCCATAAATTACATCATTATGTAAATTTTGATATGTATTTAATGAGCAATCTCTAGGGTGAAAAATTTCATGAAGTAGTGGGTAATTTTGTTGCTGTCGTAGTTGAGAAGTGTGTTTTCTTTGTACAAATATGGGTGTTCGCGCTGGATCAATGACATGTCGTTGTTCAACCATTGAATGTTGACGACGTAAATTTGGCCGTGGTTTCTGATCATTTTCAATCATACTTGATTGTCGCTTTAACGGTTTTGTTGACTTTAGGAATGCATTTTTTATTGCTAATAAAGGTGATTTAAGGAACTTTTTTTTTGTCTTTGGTGGAGGTAATGGTGGCGGTGTATCACTTTTATTACAATAATATTGTCGTTCATTCAATTCATTGGAAAGCATTGCTGAATTGTTGTTGTAGTAGGGCTCCAGTTCGCTAATTATTTTATATTTTATTTTTTATTATGTTTTTAATTAATTTTTGCTTGTGTGTGTGACTTTAACAATTTTTTTTTGTTTTTTTTTTAATTGAAATTGTGAGTTATTTATTATGTATTAAAAATTAAATTAAATTATTAGTAATATTTAATTAATGAGACATGCACTAACTTCTGAAACACGCACACTGTTTACTTTCACACATTGCCCAATCACCAACAATAAATGTGCATTATTTTAAATTTGGATGAAAAGCATTGCTTAAAAACAAATCAATTCCATAATGGACAGAATATACGCTCAAAATTACGTGATTTTGCGATATTCGTAACAGTTAGAATGCGTATAGAAATGTTGAAGAGCAAAATGTCGAAACGATTATTAGTTTAATAGTTTAGATTTAAAATATCACACTCAGATTTGACTTATATATTTTAATAATATGGTTTTAAATAATAAAGAATCCTTATTAACTGAATACTGAACTGCTGAAAGGTCAACAGAGTAAACATCCTTTTGAAAAAAATAATATTATTGTGCTATGTAAATAATTATTGTCATAATAGAAATGAAGTTTTGATTGACCTAAAATAAGTATTGGACTGGATTTCACACAACTGAACCTCTTTCAATTATTCATTATTTAATGGAATAACACTGTCAGCGAATAATTTTTGGAGTAGGTATCTAAATGATTAAAATATTTAAAAAAAAGGTGGTGATATGTTAGGAAATACATCAAAATACTGTCTGAACTTATGAAAGTATTTGAAAATATATAAAATTAATTCATGACCATAAGCAAATTATTACAAACATCTATCTTGAATGGATCTTAAACATAAATGATGAAAAAAAAAATAATATATATTCGTTAATAGTCTCAAAGATTGAACTCTCATATAATCATTTCGACATTTACACTATTACATTGTTACAAAAGGTCGGAGCTACGATGTTAAATTGTCGTTTCTAGTAAATGCCTTTGTATCATGATACAGATTTTAGGTTCACCTAGAAGACGTAAGCGATTGATATTAAATATTTTGATCAAGTCGTCAGCGTCATGAAAAATATGGGATTTAAAAAGCTAGCTATTATTAGACGGTCTATATTCCAAATTAGAGAAAGCATTATTCTGTTTTTTTCTGTACATTATTGTCCGTACAAGATGCACAAATTTCAGTGTATAATATTTCTAAAATTAAATACATTTTGAAATATAAAAAATATTAGAAGGTTAGTAGATGTGCTAAATTATCCATAATTAAAGTGAAAGTGATACGAAAGCAACTCACAAGGCATACTGAAGTAGTTTTCAGTATTAAATTTCATTCAAAGATATCAAATCACGAAAAAAAAATTGTATTTTCATTGCTAAAATACAATACAATAATTATTGTCGTGAAATTTAATTCATATGGATATAAATAGGTGTGTGCTCCCACATCTTATTTGAATAATTGATCAGCATTTAGAATATAATCTAGGTATAATAGAATACATAAGGGCAATTACCACCACAATTGATCCGGAGAAAACAATCAGCATAAACACGTGGCCCGTTGTAATAACGCATTTATAACACATCGATGTTATTTTATGGAAGATTTCGATTCAAATCAATTATTTGGAAGAAAAATAAATGTAAAATTTAAATCGGAATTGATTTAATTTAGTTAATAAAAACTACACTAAAAAATCGATTTGAATTCGACGGCGTCACCATTGATCGATATCGAACTGGCGATATTATATATGCAGTATTTATATGCAATTTTTTTGGGCACGTTTGAGCACACAATAACATAAAAATGTCTTGGTGATGAAAGAAGTAGCCGACTAACATCTTAATGTTGTTTAACCAATGTTTAAATACTCGCGATTCCACCGGAAACACGGTCATAGTATATAGCAAAACTTTATAACAATTCCTTACGTTTACAGATGGGTTCGAGTTTTCGCCGAACTTTTATTTTATGTCAATTATCTATTTTGAAGATTCCTTCATAAGTTCTAATTATGCAAAGAATCATAGAGTGCTATTTTGTTAGAAATTATCAAGTAATCTGCAAAACTTAATATCTTAACCGCTAAATATGGAACTCAAATTTTAAAAGTTTCAACAATTTGTGTAGATATATAGTTGAACAAAATTAAATAAGCAATTAATAATTGAATTAAATATATATGTTTTTTTTAATTGACAATTATTAATAAATTACCATCTGTAAAATACAGAATCAAATAATTTTTTTAGTATTTTAAAAACAGATCCCCAAGTTATTGGTTAGTGAATAAGCAAAATCTGAGTGTTGTGCGCTTAAAAAAAGTTAGTGCGACTGTCCGCTTAAATTATTAATTTTAATTAACATTTTTTTTTTTTTATTTTAAAAAGCATGCATTGTTTGAGTGCTCGAATTTTTGTTTTTGAATAAAATTGCATTTCAATTATATGATCAAGTTATCAAATTGATGGTAAGCGTAGCTTTGACATTAATATTTATATACGAGTAATGAGCGCTGATCAGTAATTGAATTAATCAACATTCGGATTCGGATATATTAGCACGTCGCGCACAGATCAGAGTCAACCTATGATCACCAATTTGACCGCTCAATCACATAGACGAGATACAACATTAAATGATTTAAATGAATATTTATTTAAAAAATTTTAAATTGAATTTTAAAGGTGAATTACAATAAACAAAAAAATATTATAAGCAAAAATATATGTAAATTAACTTATTAAAAATTATTTGAATTCTTAAAAATTATCGCAAAAAAGTATAAATTTAAAACGTTAAAAAAACAAATAAATATATTTACCTCATATTATGATGGTGCCCAGCTGATCCAATTTGTGGTTTACGATATAATTCAAATGCAGAACCTCTCTGTTCACGACTACCAGCCAAATCTAATGCATGTCGATCAGATGGATGATGATTAGGTGGTAAATTCGCTAATTGGGTGTAATAAAAGAATATTATTAAGTATCAAATATTTTTGTACGGAGATAATAATTGAAACAAAAATGATGTAATAAATGAGGTATTCAATCAAATTTAATTACTAGAATAGGTAAGAAAAGAATAAAATTTAATTAATAAATAATTCAAATAAATTATAGTTTTAATTCTAAATTGTTCAAAATTTGTACAGAAAACGAAATAAATGTATGTCTATTTATCAGAAAGGACGAAAGTATGGATTCCAAAAAAATATTTTTAACAAAAATTACTATTATAATTACAAAAGTACACAAACTTACCCATGCCAGGGGATCGATGCATATATTGTCCAGAATATGAATGGTTACCATTATAACCATTACTGGCACCATAATGACCGCTAACATTTCCACCACTGCCAGAGCCACCGCCACTTCCACCTCCGCCTCCACCATATTGATTATTATTACCACCATAGTGATTATATGCATGAATTGGTGGACCATGATGCACAACACCTCCACCTCCCATCGATTGTGGATTTGGTGCATTTTGTGAATGATGATAATGTGATGGATTAGGTGGGTAAAAAAATCCATTTGGTGAACGTGGTGAATTTGGTTCCTAATTTTCATAAATGTGAGATAAATTAATAATAAAAAATATAAATTTTTGTTTTATTTTTAATTTCATTTTTTTTTTTTTGTATGTAATATACTAACCCCATTTTCCCATTGTCCTGAATTTATTTGACCACCTTGCACAGGTGGACGATAATTTTTCGGTTTTGGTGGTGGCACTGGTTTAAATGGTACATTACTTGACGGTGGTTGTGGTCCCATTTGTGGCCCCATTTGTGGTCCCATTTGTGGACTTTTCGGTGTTTTTGCATAATCAGCTTGTGATGCTGAATTGTTGCGACTAGCATAACATATAAGCAAGAAACAAAGAAAATAAGGGATGATGATAACAACAAAAAAAAAAAAACAAAAAGAAAAAAGAAAAGGAAGAGTAAAAAGAAAAAAAGAAAAAAAGAAAATAAAAAATAATAAGCTTATTGGATTCATTTTAATTATTTCAATTTTTATTATGAAAAATTAGTTAAATATTTTCAACTAAATAAACACAAAATGTTATGGGAACAAACACTATAAGGACTAAACTAAAGTATCAAATTTTGAAATTAATAAATCTTTTTTTTTATTAGCAATGAAAATTGTATGAAATTCTTGAAAAGTATTAAATAATTCCTCATGAGATTTGGTATAAAAGGGATTAATATGGCGACGTGGCCTAAATTTATTAAACACAAAAAACAATTAAAAGAAAAGAAAAAAAATAAAATATTTTTCTATATTGACAATCTATAAATTGGTTTTTCTTCTAATAATCCATTAAAATATTAAAAACAAAAAAAAAAAAAATATTTACCTATACTTTCCATAATCAGTCTTTGTTTCCACTGTTGGATGATGTTTTCTTGGTGGTGTTGCATCTAATGGTAAATTTGTTGGACGCTGCGGTAAAGTAATACCAGATGGACGACCATCATGTTGTCGTGAATCGATACCTATATATTTAAAGAATAATGATTTTAATATACAGGTGAAATTTTTAATTTTTGTTTTTCAAATTTAATTTTGATTTTAATATATATATATATATATATATATATATAACCCATGGGCTATATGCAATATACAATAATATTATGTGTTACTCACCAATATTTCGTGAATGTGGATCCCCAACATACGGTGGTCTTCCTGGACTATTTTGTCGATTAAGATCATTTGCACCTGACATACTTCTTGTATGATCATGCATCAAATTTCTTTGTATTATATTAGAATCAGAATGCATGTGACCACTATGTCGTTGAACTGGTATTTGATCGATACCTGGGGGTGCAGGTCGTGCGCTAATAATTAAATGTATAAAACGTATTTTTCAATAAAAATCCCATATATAGTTTGTTTATTAGTTGTTGTTTACTGTTAAACCATATATATCAAGAGAAAAATAATTGGCATCGCCAATTATTGTAGGCCCTGGGAATTGTTTAACGGATCACAACATAATATGTAAGTATTTATTAA
>JANSTX010043017.1:0-12524 GCA_027564355.1 Penthetria funebris | reverse complement strand
ATTCAATATGTTTCTATATGCTTATTTAAATGCATGTTTAAATTCTGTATACAGTAAAACTTCTTATTATTGTTAAATTTAAAGGCTCGGAATTTATAAACCATACATTTGAAAATATAGCTACAGATGAATCTTAACAGAATATAAAAGAACTTTCCATCATGTAAACAACCCATCAGTATGCAATTGATTGTTATATGTCGATTAAGAAATAGTAAGGTATTATTAGTTAATGTTAAATTCAAATAATACTATGAATCCAGTAATCAAACTAAAACTAAACCTAGTTGTAAGCACATCGTTTTGGATTAAGATCGTATTAAGACGAGGATTGAAATGAAAATATACTCGTTATTCTTTATTTCAAACTTTTAGATGCAAGTATTGCATTTTATCAGTTGTTCAAATAAAACCGAACCTGGTTGTAAGCATATTTTTTAATTTATATAAATTATTATTATTTATAATTTTTATTTCATATATTATATTGAAAACAAATTTGTTAAATGATTAATAAATCTTTTTGCTCATTTTTAATATTCTATATATATATATATATATATATATATCTATTTAAATCAATATTTTTAAAGAGAGCTTGAGGGGAACAAATACACGATAGAAAAACCCAAAATCATTGAACTTTATTTTTTTTAAAAAAAACACTGTCTATTATGTTGCCTTAGAGTGCTGAGAACCTTGGGTACATTACACAAACATAACGCATTAACGCCTATACAGTAAAGCTTCTGCAAGAGTCTAAACAAAAACGTGCATTCTTCGGGACTTTGGTCTAAAATATATTAATGTTTTATTTACGAAATAATACATGGCAAATAATCGTGTCAAGTTGTTGTAGGTTAGGTGAAGAAATACACTGTCTGCATTACTTAAACATTTAAAACGATTGCATTGTGCATGCAGGTATAGTTCTACTTTTGGGTCACAATTCAGACCGACAATATTCGACGATAATAATGAGATACACAAAATTACAGCACAAACGAATGATACAAGCAAAGATATACATACAGTTTGATTGCTAATGGTAAAGTGAAGGTTAAATCTATTTTGGGGCCCGTGAATGCATTTTCTTTACAAGAAATCAAAAATAATATAAAAAAGATCAATTTTGATCAATCGCCTTACACATCGCTTAAGATTAATAATTTCTGAGTCTGTAATTTGTATATTCTGTTGATCTTTTTTACACCAGAAGCGACGATTGCTAATATTTATGTATACATCTATAAGTCTATTCCTTACTCCAGCTACGGGACGGTAAATTATCCGCTCGGGAATTTTTAATTTGTGACAATATTGCTAACCAAGAGTAGTATGCGTAAATTATTGTAGGTAGGTAGGGAATCTTCATATCGTTTTTTGTTTGATATTCTAGATTTCTTAAGAATTTTTGTCGATATAGTGTAATTATCGAAATGCCTTTCTCGTTATATCTTTATTGTGCATAGTGCACACTATACGCAATAAAGTATTTTAATATAATATTTTTTATATTAAAACAATTTTTTACTTACTGAAAATCTTTCAAATGTATATAAAAATATATGTTTGCATATTTTTTTTTTCTATACATTTTGATATAACATGTGAAATTACATCTATTTAAAAGAAAATAAAGTAAACATTACGATGTGTAGAAAGAAGTATTTACTCAATAAGAAGTCATAGATATTCTTAAAAAAACATTAAAATATTTATTATATACCAATAAAACAAGGAAATGCATAACATTTTACCTGTCTATTGTTCATTTACTCTTTGATTCTGAATTCCTGATATTATTGATAAAATTGAGGCGTATCTAGGGCGTGGATAGCAATTTAAAATGCTGTTCCTTTCATCCAGATCCAACATTAAACAAATAAGTTTACAATGGAATTTTCTGTAACAATATGACAATTTAGCAATAAAAACCTTAGGATTTAATTGTATGACTACAGAATTATTTACCACCCCCTACACCATATGATAAACTAAAATTGGATAAGTAATTATATTTTGTACAAAAAAAAAAAAAAAATAAGATAAATAAGGTGCGGTTTCACATTGAATTCAGTGTAGAAATAAAATTATTTTAGAACTTCCGGAATATTGAAGAGTATAGTAAGTAGTATAGTTCATTATTGTTTTCATTTTTAAACAACCTAACAACAAACAAACAAACACACCATATACAAAATACAATTTTGTTTTCTCAAAATTCAATCAAATCGTCAGTCGTCTTCAAAGTGTAGATTTTCAATGAAGCTCACATATTTGTTAACATGTACATTTTCTCTTATTATATTACTCGTATTTGCTTTGTATATATCATATACATACAATTTTATATTAAAACTTACAATTTACAGAAGAAAAGAAAAATAACATTTTATACGTATGTTATCCTAATACTATTGACTGTTTTTCATCCAAGGACATTGCCATATATTATTTGCAAAATTATCATTGAAAAATTTTAAATTACTATTTTATACACATAATGTATGTGTGCCTATTAAATGGCTAGCCGAAGGTAGGAATAAGAAAATGAAAGTGAAGAAATAAATAGTAGGTATCTCCTATACTGCCTACCATATACAACAAATATTGTACAAATAACACGCATCATTGTACCGAAATGAGTACATTATGTAATTTATTATAATGGAATTATAAAAATGTCATTGACCTTCTCCAATTCTGTGACATTAACGTATGTATTATTATTCGAAAATGTAAATAAAATATTCAATAAAGCAACAAGTTTTCTCAAAAAATGGTATATAAGAATTGTAACTGACCTATTATTATATTTGAGTACGGTCGAGGTTGTTCATTGAATATGTTTTCCTGATTATAACGTGACTCATATGACGTGACGGTTTTTACATTAACTTTTTAAGGAAAACATGAGTATGATGAATTTATTGCATAAATCTCGATATAATATATATTATAATATTATTAATATTTTGAATAATTTTGTATTTAGATATGAAAACGATTTGAAATCAATTAAGATTTAATCCATTTTTAGTTATATGCAGTGTAAGTGATACCCTTAGTGTGAACATGACTTTAATAAAATGGTTTCAACGATGTGTTTGTCTACTTGTAGAAAAAAAAACATTTCTCTAACAAATTAGGTAGCTGAGAATTCGTTATCCACAACACTACTAAAATATTTTCGAGAAGTTAATGAATGTTAGAAATTATCAAAATAAATATATTTAGTTTTACATTGAATTCGAATTGAGAATAAACAACCAATGGGATAAGCATGATATTTTAAGTGTTTGAAATATTAAAGCCACAATAAGTTTATGTAGTCTAATGTGTTGAATGTTTACACGTCCCACCAATTTATATTTAAAATGAGCATATAATGATGATGATGATAGAAAATAAAATCATACATTCACCATTACTGTTTAAATACTGCATCCCATATAATATTATTGTATCCAAGTGTTTATATAAATTTATTGAATATATTAATGCTTCTGAATACCTAATACAATCGGGTGAAGTTTACGCGCGAAACTTGAACGAGATCTACCTTAAGAGTAGGAATGATATATAATAATAATAATACTGAATGAAAAAGGTTATTTTATACATAAATACACGAAAGCGAGACAATCAGTAATCATTTTACACATTCAAGGTATTTTTACAATGAACGAGGTCACTGCCACGATTTTTTTTTTTTTTTTAAATTAATTGGCATAAAATATTGTTTTTTTTTTAGAAATTACTTAATTTGTTAGAAACATATTAACAAAATAATATGCAATTAATTGTTCAATTAAAAAAAATATTAGCAAACATTTTAACAATTGAATTTATTATTTGTTTGCGAATAGTAGCTATTTTCAAGTTGAAGATCGCAAATTTTATATAGTTTGTGACACAGAGTGGTGGTCACTTTAAAAATTTTAAATTATAGCAGCTGCTATTGTCTATTTTGTAGCAAAATTTGCAAACTATCTACCAAGCAGACAGAATAATTTGCAAACATTTTGCAAAATTGCGAATAATTTCGTACACTATTTACATTTATTATTAATTCATATATGAATGTGAATGTATACAGAAAAAATTATCATTATTTAATTTTTCTTATCAATAATACACATTATTAAATTCATTGTATATACGAGTACAAGTATTAGCTAAATAAAAGTCGCTAATTCAATTTAACACGTCTCTCATATTGGTATTTGTTAATGGGTTTTTCGAATGAATATGTAGATTTATTTATACAAGTGATTTTAATTTTAATAGTATAAGTCTTTTAATGTTATAAATTTAATGGAATATGAGATTTATTTATGAATATATATTATATGTTATATATATCAAAAAAACATAGAACAACCAAATATCTGGTCGACGAACGGATAAAACACTTTGTGATTGTGTTGGACCACAGGGCTTGATTCAAGAATTACCAAAGTATCTCCAAAAAGTCATAGTTTAAGTTGAAATATTAACGGAGTATGTGAATATAAATTGAACATATACATGAATATAGAAAATTGTAAGGTCCTCAAAAAAAAAGACCCAAGAAAATAAGATATATGGCAACGGCAGGTGAAAAATTTTACACAAGTTGTATATAGCTAAATCATCTCAAAAATTACATAAATCATAAATAAAATAGATCAGACGACAGTGAACTAAAATCTAAGTGTAGAAAATCCCCGTAACTAAACAACATTGATAGTAATTGCCCGATTATCTTTTATGAAAATAAATTAATGAATTGAAACCCTTAACTCTAAACAACATTGATAGTAATTGCCCGATTATCTTTTATAAAAATAAATTAATGAATTTTGAAAATTTAAATGTTAAACTGACTGAAGACATGAACATCGAAATCCAAGAACATATCATTATGATCGAATAATAAAAAATCAGACGGAAGTTAGAAGATAGTCGACACGTAAATGGAACATTCAAAATCATCTGTAAAAATAATTAATTGAAAAAGATAGTAACAGACCTGAAATCGCACGAAAACTTTTAGTTCACACTGATATTATATACTGATCCAATATACAGGAAGCGTGAAGGAGGTGATGAGATGCCAAGGCATTGGGCAATAATAGATACTATCGAGAATAATGATGAGGAAATGTATACTCTTTTTCAATGGAGTCCCAATCATAAAAATCTCTTACATGTTTTTAGTTTTAATTAATACTTCAATTAAATTCATTTGTACAAATTAATTATTACTATAAGATGTATGCTTGCAAAAATTTCATTCTGATATGTAGAACCGTTTTTGATTTATCATTCATAATTTATAATTTACAATTTCAAACAAGAATTCCAATAAAACAAAACGTTAGTATTGAAATTCAACGTATTATTGACCCCTTTGGTAAATAATACCAACCCAGTCAAGTTTGAAATTAACGTTTGAAAAATTATGAATGAGA
The DNA here is from genome assembly GCA_027564355.1 of Penthetria funebris. Taxonomy (NCBI): domain Eukaryota; kingdom Metazoa; phylum Arthropoda; class Insecta; order Diptera; family Pleciidae; genus Penthetria; species Penthetria funebris. Next base: position 7,065 of record JANSTX010043017.1, on the reverse strand, counting down.
AATTTATCGTTAAATAAAATACTATAGCATATAGTGCTACTCTTTCTAATATTATAGTATTAGTATCGTATTTTACTATATGACTGAACTTTAAATAAAGATGGCCGCTGTGTTACAATAGATACCGTTTTCATTTTTTGTGTGACCTTTGTATATATACTATAGTATCTATACAAAGCTATTACCAAATAAAGAATAGTAAGTATATCATTGTCTCGTTTTGTTGCATGTTCAATAATTATATGAAATAGTGGCACGCGTATATTACATACCGATTGAATGTGCATAGTTCGTATGGCTGCTGCTGTTTGATGCAAGTGTGACACAAACCGAAGAGACGGCTTGCCGCCAATACTCGTTTATTTTATATTTATTTTGATTGTTGGAAAATATGCGTGTGGCTGTCGTATTTCAACTGTTTAATTCAATATTTTTGCAAATGGTGGTTTTGAACGTTTTTAATACTTCTAAATATTATGTTAAAATACCATATTTTTCAATTTTGCATAACTTACTTTGATACTATTCTGCCATATCGTGATAATCTAACTAAAGGATCCTTTAGTACAAATTGCATCATCATTTTTAATGACAGCTATGTAATTTTTTTGGTTAATTACCATAATAGTATAGCCTACTCAAGGATAGGTTTTAAAATAAAATTTCCTGTCACTCCATAGGACGACAAATTTTACAAACATTATCTATCCTCTATATTCCAGATTGGATACATCGGATTTTTTACCTAACTTCCAAGCATGTTGGCGAAAAATGTCAATAGGATGAGAGTTTGTCCGAACAATGAATAAATTCTAATAAAAATTTCAAACAATTCAAAAATTCATTGTTGTTCAGATACTTATGCGATTTGGTATAGTATAATATTACTAATACTATACTTAAAATTGTTATTCGAATGGAGTGGCCAACCATCAGCGAAGTTATAAAATTCTTTTCTTACCGCGATATCGACGGTAACTTTGATCATGATATATGCCAGTAATGGCATTTGATCGGCCCTATAAAGATTAAAGTTATCTTTGTCGACTAGTAGAAAAAGTAAGACCTTAGCTAATATGTATTCATAATTACATAATCACCAAATCTATATGTATTTATACGGTTTATTACACCAGTATTTATAGGTTACATATATTAACAATTATTAACAAGGTATTTATTATTCCATAAACATACAAGACTTCAGCTAATTTATAAATGAATAACAAAATTTATTCATTGCAAGTTTTCGAGACGTACTTACCGTAGAGCGAAAATAAAAATACAATAGCCATTGAAGGTAGGTCTAGGTAGATAGGTAGGTAGTATCGTACATAAGTAAAAAAAAATATTGCATTTACCTTCTGTTATGTACCATTTTTTTGTTACCTTTTGCTTTTTTTTCCAAGTTATTGAATTGTTTTGTTAGATAACTCTCTGCATTTCTGCTTGCCTGGCTAAAGTAGAGCATTGTTGTATAATACGACAGGTGAGTTTGCACACCTGTGGGAAACACTACTTATAAATTCTTCGAACACATGAATTGAATGAAAATGAAAAGTTTTGTTGTTCATGTTTTTTATTATATATTTTTTAGTGAATTTTAATTATATAATTGAAAATTAGAAATTTCTGCGAACTTATACTGGAGAAAAAATGAATAGAAGGAAAACATATGTATTTTTATGTTTTCATTACTTAAAAGCTATTAGGGCCTGTTATACCGAGTTAAATTATCAACAGAAAACGTTTTAAAAAAAATTACAATAATTTTATAATATAACAAGCAGCTCACATTGGATAAAAGTGTGTAACATATTGGGTTTTTATGAAATAAGTGTAAAAATTGATTGTTATTAATTACTGATTGTCTTGAAGATCTCAAATTTGCTGTCCATATGTTTGTTTAAAATACGTATACTTAAAAATTCTGTACGTAAAGACCATTTACTATACATAATATTTTAATTGATTTTAAATTTTCCAGTTGGTTAATTTCAATTATAGTTATATGAGTTCACATTTGATGTTTCATGCATATGAGAAATAGTAAATTAACATAACGTAATGCCGCCTTATGTACTACTGAGGTATAAAGGTTGAAATGATGATTATATGACTGTCGGGACTTGGAATATAAGGCATATCAGCCGGTCATAAACAAAAAATTTGTTAGACACGTTCTATGATCAGAAAAATAGTTTTCAGATCAAAGTTTCTAATTCTTAATTAAGGTACCATATATTATTGTTATGTGTAGATTAGCAAAACACTATAGTTCTAATAACAATATGAATATTTCTTGTGCCCTACTAGATATTACAGAATGTAATGTTTATGAAGTTGAATATCTTCTTCATTACGTGCTTAAAAGTCATTTCAATGACACAAATATATAGTTACCATAAATTAAGGACATATAAATGCCACTTCGGGATGTAGATATAATTCAATAATATTTTAAATTATTTGAGATGAACTAGGCTTATATATTGCAACTTAACGGTTTTATATGTTTGCTCCGTCATACGAACTATGTACTATATATGAATATTTCGATATTATTGTGTAATTGTAAGCACATAAGTGTATAACCACAGTATTTTGTTTACTTTCAGGACATCTTACAGAATTTTGAGTGTAGTTCCTCAAATAGAAAAAGTAATCCAATATAAATAAATTGTGCAAATAACTATTCAATCAGAAATTTGAGCATAAAGATATCTAGTAATGAAAATGGCTCCACTATGATGTTAATATCTTACTTTTAATAAACCAAATAAAAAAGGAATTTCTACATAATATTGAGTTACATGAAACCTCGTCTGGTTTAAATGTTTTCTTTATACGAGTAGTTAAAGATATACATAAAAATATTGAATATATGACTTAATACAAAATATATAGTCCATTGTATTGTTTATATATATAATGTATATGATATAATGTATATTGAAATTTTCTCTGCCTTAAAAATTCGTATTATATTTGACTATGATTGTCTCATGGCTTATATCGGCATTCATCTGCGACTGACATAATATAATAATTTGCCTCAGTTCATACCAAAAGCATTCCGCCTCTATGTATTTTAATCCCTTTATTTCTTATATACCTTCATACTTTACATACTGTATATGCTCATCACCATGTATAAGGATACTGGTATTAATAAAAAAAAAAAAAAGAGAAAAAAAAAACTGAAATAAAAAGGACGTCAAAAGGAATGTTCTGCATAGGCTGAACGCATGCGTTTCACAAACGTTCAATACAATAAATGGCGGGGTAACACAAACCTGCTCAATTTCTATCTATACCATATGATGGCCTCAGAAAAGGATAAAACATGGAAGTGAAATACTTATATCCTTCCTTCCTTCCTTTATGATATTTTTTTATTTATTCAAGTGTTTAATTTTGAGAGGATTTTTTATGCATTATATATTGCACTACATACGAGTATATAAGTGCATATTGTTTTAGAAAATTACAGCATGTAGGAATATATATTTATATAATTAAATATGTAAATTTCTTAAATGCAGAATTATCAAGTATCGTCAAAGGCTTGATGCTATTTTTTTTTTATATTCTGATGAAAATTATGGATGTATAAACTGTCAGCACTATTGTTTCTGTTCATCTTCAATTTTCATGTGAAATAAGTCTTACCGACTTGAAGATATCGACACCATTGACGAGTTGTGTAATACAGCCCACAACTCGGTCTTAATATTAGTGTTTCAAAGATGAAACTTATAAAGATTTGTATGTCTAGGAAATATATACTTGCAGTCAAAATTCAGTATCAAACGAGAATTTGTGGATACAGCTCTGGATCGACCATGCACCACTGAGGATATTGCAAAATACATACTTCACTGAAATCCCCAAAGTAATAGAAGACCCGTATCTATTGGAAAACACATATCTTTTCCCAGTAATACCGATTCAAATGAATTGCTTAAATGGAGTTAGTTCATTGATTAAAATCTTAACAAAATTTATAATCTCGAGTAGTGCAAACCAATATCAGGTCGAAAAAAGTAATTGTAAAATGTTAAATAATGGTGCTGATTTATACACGTTCGGTACTAGCAACTTCTGATGGTGTTTTGAATTTTTTATTGCACTAATTACGCTGATGAAAATGCTATACAAAGATAAAAATTCATAAAAATTTACTGAATAATGCAACTGATTCTTTACAACAAAATGTTAAATTAATAGCTATTTATATAGTTCTAACAAGTGAGAACAAAAAACCACATGACAATAACCAATCAACTTGAAGATCTTAAATTTCTTCTCAAGCATATAATAGGCCAAAAGGCATAGCAGATGTTCAGAATGCTAAGTGGTATATGCGGTATATAGTCAGCACAAATTTTGCATGTAATCTGAAAAAACCTATTTGAAAGTTATTGAATTTGAGACTTTTTGTGACAAACATACATCAAGATGTTTGAAGTTATTTGAATTGTTTACCGTTGACGAATGGAGTCCTTGATGACAATAGTATGTTAATTCCTTGGAGTATGATCGAATTATGGAATTATGCATCACTCTTCTGAAATTTCAAAAGTTAAACGGAATAATTGTAATTGATGATGCACATTTCCCATTCAAATATTACAATTTATACTTATTATTGATGACTTCTGATGGTTCATCCATAACGTCATTTTAACATCATTATGCCACCTTATGCAGTCATATGGTGTAAGGGTTGAAATGAGATGTATTATTTGAGATATAACTGCCATTTTAGTTAATATTACAATAATATTTCTGGTTCTGGATTGAAATAAGTGGTCGAGCTAAGTGATCAGTAATTGTGCTAACGTGTCATTTAGACATAAGTAATCACATATATTTACCCGGAATGTTCTGATTGTCTCGTATATTTTTTTATTTTGAAATTATAATAAGTAATTTTTAAGGTCTGGTATTTTTTTTACACCATCAATGCTTACCAATTCATATGCCTAGTGCAATATGCATTTGAGCCGGATGGTGCAAACACAGCAATGAAATTTAATATGAAAATGAATCAATTATTAACTCCAGGAATTATGACTCCATAGTAATATAAGTATTCTTGCTTCCCATTTTCAAAGTCATATATTAAATTAAAGAAAATGAAAATGAAGATAATGGAAAATAAGATAATTAAAAAAAGAAAATCATGGATTGTAAACATTGAGATATTTATATATGCGAGTGCATGCAATATTTTATTGGATACAATAATATTTGCAGTTTCGTATGCTTCAATATATGTAGTAAAGTTTATATTTAGATGTCTGAAATGAAATGTAAAAATTTACATTTTGTAATAAAGTGTAGTTTAAAATCAAAAAAGGAAAAAAATTAAAAAAAAAATTAGAAAAAAAACACAAAGATTAAATGACAGTAAAACGATTAGCAAGTACAAAATAGAAAATAAAACAAATACATTTTGCATGTGTACTCAAAGAAGAAGAACTTTATTTTAAGAAATTATATACATTTCTTTAAATTAGAGAATAATTTCAAAATCTACAAATTTATGATGCATATCTACATAAACTATACTATAAATGCTGTATGTATTTACGTAATACGTCTGCAATTTTATTGCAAATTCAATAAAATGTGGCTCCATATTATATTGGGCAGAAATTTTTTTTTTTCATGCAATTTATATACTAGTATACACAGTCAATGCTATAGTATATATATTGCAGTTCAACATCTATTCAAACTCTAACATTCTACCACATTGTCTATTATACAAGAAGATTTTATCTCTGAATCTGATTTTGGAGAAAGACCCATTAATCCTCTATAGATTTTCATTAATTTGCGGAAAAAAATTATCTCATTTTCTGCCTTATTTTAGTGGAAACAATTTATCAAATTATACATTATATGATATGCTTTAAAAGGTATATAATATATATAGAATATATTTGATATAATATTTATTGTTCAAATGTGTTTAAAATGTACATAGTTTATTAGCAAATAGTTTTTTTTAAGAGTTTCAGTCGCAATGCTCAAAGTATTTAATCTTAACCCAATAACAAGTAATATATATTATAATATATTCGACAATTTTTTGACAGACACTTTATTCTCTCCACTTGAAGCTTCTATAACAATTCTATTCCTTGATTTAGAATATTTCTTTATATATAAATTTTCATTACTATATTAATATTATATATTCTAGTCATGTATAGACTATACAAAACCCACTATTAAATGTAATGTGAACCGTAAATCAATCATCAATAGACCTTTACACTCTATATGGATGCATAAGGTTGCATAACGATTTTATGATTACTGTTTCCAGTTTCTAATATGCATATAATGTCAAATGTTATTCAAACTAATTATAAATTGATATTACTGAATGATTCTCTAATACATTCCCCAGCTAAATTACTAGTAAAATATAATTTGCAGCTAGTCCAAAAATACAACAGGTACGTGAGCATATTTCCGATGATACCACATTAAGGTGAAGATAACACGAGTTACCTAGATGTCTGTTGTCAGTCAGCTTTAATTGAATAGTTCATAAATTCTGTAGTTTATCGCGAGCATAAACATTTTACTTATCAATAATACATTTCAGACTTCTCGTCCTCTAAGAAAATTCATTATAAATTTGTGTATATTATACTATCACTTACAAAATCTGGGTTATATATGGCATTTTTACTAATTTTTTTGTGTCGATATCTTATATGTTGTTCGGAAAGGGAGATGTGTGTATTTATATGAGACAATGAGTTTTTTTATTAACTAGAACAGATAGGAATAATAATTATTTATGTTGCAAATGTCAACTTACAATCTCGAAAATATCTGAAACAATGTTAAATTTTTCGGTTGCATATTCAAAATTATTCAGTACCTTGTGGTAATCTACATTGGGTATCGAATATGTTTTATTAAAACAAAACATAATGAAAAATAGTTACAGCAAATTAACAAAATCTTCTTCTTCTTCTTCTTCTTTCGTTAGGTCATGGACCTGTGTTTTTCTAGGACATTTTATTTTCAGTTAAT